>SKCR01016418.1:0-132757 GCA_019454045.1 Zanthoxylum bungeanum | reverse complement strand
TATTACCTATTGACTCTTTGTATTTCTCCTCTCACCTATTCCTCTCAATGTAAATGAGGTTTCTTTAGAAATGTTATGTAATTGGGTAGAAGTAAATATTTGTGCTAACGGGAGAGAGGAAATGGAGAGATTTATTCTAGGAACAATGTTAAGTATCCATCCGCATATCATTTTATTTTATTTATACGCGCCTTATTATGCTTTTAGAATGCATGCTTAAGGGTGTATGATGATGAGACCTAACAAAGATAATTAATTGGTTGCCAATACGCAAAAAAACCCTCAACATATATTAAGCGTTTTTTCATCCATTTAGTGATTCTTACTCAAGATCCAAGATTGGCACTGGTTTGTTGGCCAAAGTCAAGACCTTTGTCCATCGCGATGTGTTTGAATCATGAAAACTTTGTTCCATATCGGTATCTTGTCCAAGTTGTGATTTTTTGGCCAAAGTCAAGATCACTTCTTGTCCATCGACATCGATTACGAAGCTTTCCAAGGTCAATGGGTTCCGCTTAACTGGGATCATTAAGTTTGTTGTGCCAAAGCCAAGGCTTAGTTGATTCAGAGGAAAAAGGTTAGGGAATATATTGGATATTGGCATATATAAGATATATGTTTCGGACTTGGATGTCCACCTACTGGATCTAGGAATTGGATGGGATCCAATTGATCTTAGAGATCTACCTAATTAATTATCATACAATTTGTTGGCCAAAGTCAAGATTGTGTGTTATTTAACGGGATCCTAGCCCACTAGGAAACAAGGTTTCCCGAGTACTCCACAGAGGGTTAGAGGCTCGCCGAAAAATAGTGGGAGGCAAGTATTAAATTTGCAATATTCGTTAGTTACTTGCCAATACGCAATCATTTCATTTTTCGTCAATAAATTAATATATTAGTTGGACTAATATTTTAATGTTGTTTTAAATTAAACAGTTGGACTGTATTCAAACTACTTCAAATTATAGTTGATTATATAATTGGATTATAGTAATCAATATATTTGAATTAAACAATTAAATTATAGTTGATTATATAGTCAGACTATAGTAATCATTATAGTAAATTGTACTTAAAATCATTGATTAAATAGTTGGACTATAGCAATCAAGATAACTGAAAGATTAGCATTTAAAACATAATCCTGGGTGAAAATGTTTTTAAACGGATTTAATTTTCAGATTGGGAATAAAATCTCAGGATAGTCCTGGGGATCGAGAAGTTACTTTATTTGATAGAGTGACGTCTCGAGCCTAAGCCCGGAGTTGAGCAAATAGTAGAACATGATATTTGGAATATTCATGTGATGATAACTTTAGTGCTTAATCCGTTATGATTGCCGCAAAGACTACTTAATTTCTTAATCAGAACTAAGGATTAGATCCTTATAGTATGATAATGAAATTGAAGGATCTTCATAGATCTATCCTTAGATCTTAGAAGAACGGATTGAAATAGAAAACTCCAGGAGAGTTAATCGCTATGCTCAAGGAGACAAAGCCAGAGTTTGCAATAGGGCAAGAAGCGCAAGGCGCATCTTACTTCGACATCCCAGAAAGCCAAGGCTTGGCCAAAGGCTTCTGGGGTGTGGAAAAGGGGCAAAGGCAAAGTCATTAACATGACATATCCCAAGATGTCTGCCTAAACTATGGCAAACGGGGTCACTGGAAGCGTGACTGCCCTATGGACAAGGCAGACATGAAGGAAGTGAAGAGGGGCAAGGCTCCGACTTTAAATATGTTCGTCATTAACATGTTCACTACTAGTATTAAAATTGGATTTTAGATACTGGATATGGTACATAAATATACATACTAGTGTGCAGAATCTGTTGATAAGCAGGATACTGACTTCAGTTGAGATATATCTGCGAGTCGGAAACAGTACGACAGTCGCTGTTCAAACCGTAGAAACCTAAGTTTAGGAACTACCCTTCGGGTGTGTACTTAAATTAGGAAACTGTTAGAATGTAACTAGTTTGACTAGAAACATTATCTCTATATCAGGGTTTAACCCGTTGCGGGTATACATTTATATTCTAGAACACTAAAGTGTTTTATTTTATAAAGATGATATTGAGATAAACACATTAGATGTGAATAACAATATTTATATTTTGAATATAAATAAATCTCAAACATATAACATGACAAACAAATAGCTCAAACTGAATTAATCAGTTGAGACTTATGAGTGGCATTGTTGTCTGGGACACATTAAACAAGACTCGTATATCCACACTTTTGAAGAGTGGATACTAGGACGGATTTGATTCTATTCAAATAATGTCTACGAATCTAGTTTATTGGGCAAAGTGCCTAAAACACCTTTTACTTGGTAAAAGTACAAGTGCCACCAATCTATTAGCCCTCGTTCATAGTGACGTAAGTGGGCCCATATCTAGCTAGGCTAGAGGTGGATATGAATACTTTGTAACCTTTACGGATGTGGCATCGCCTTATGGTTATATGTTTCTTGTGAAACACGGATAGGAAAATTTTGATGAAATCAAAGAGTTTCGACACGAAGTAGACAAACAGATCGGCTATAGTATTAAAACTGTCACGGTTAGACCATGATGGAAAATACTTAAGCAATAAGTTTCTCAGATATGTGAAAGAGTATAGTATTCTTTCAATGAGGACTCCTCCCGGAACACGTCAATTTGACGGTGTGTCCGAACTGAGAAACCGAATTTTGTTGGACATGATAAGGTTAATCATGAGTTGCTCTGAGCTACCATTTCCTTCAAGGGATACGCATTAAACAGTGCAAAACTTATTTTGAATAAGGTTCCATAAAAATCAGTTTGACAGACTTCATATTAGATATGAATAGGAAAAAAACAGGGTTTTCTAATTCCTGAAGATTTGGGAATGCTGGGCATATGTTTGGATGATACCAAACTAGAACCCAAATCGGATAAGTGCCTAAATTGTAGGTTATCCTAGGGTAACCAAAGTATAGTACTTATACAACTCACTTGAGAACAATGTAATTATTGCTCGCCATGCGATTTTCCTAATAGGAATACCGATATGCAGTGGTAAAGGAGGAAAGTAAAACTGATGAAAAATCAAAGTAATACTATTCCAGGCACCGAGTCCTCATGGAACACAAACAGTTCATCGAGGATGAAACTGTACCAATAATATCCGAATACACAAGAACCACGTAAGTCGGAGAGAGTCAGAAAATAACCTGGGAGGTATGGGTTTCTGATCTCACCTCATAGAGATGTCAATCTTATTGAGGGATACAAACTGACTACGTATGAGGAAGTGATACAAGATATCGACTCCCTATTATGGCAAAGTGCCATGATGTCTGAAATGGATTCCATGTAAACCAACCAAGTTTGGATACTAGTTGATGTACCGGAAGGCATTGTGCCTATTGGTACTATATAAGTCTTCAAGGAAGACAAACATGGAAGGCAACATACTAACGTATTAAGCTAGGCTTGTAGCGAAAAGGTATCGTTATCAACATTATGTCGATTACGACGTAACTTTTTAACCGTTGCCATTTTTAAATCCATTTGGATAATGCTTGCTGATGCTGCATGTTTCATTTATGAAATATAGCAGCTGAACGTCAAAACCGCTTTCCTTAAATGGAAACCTTTTGGTTTTTTCGTACTAAAACGAGAAAACAAGGTTTGCAAGTTAATTCGATCCATGTTTGGATTGAAGCAAGCATTGCGTTCTTAGAATTATCGTTTTGATGTAATCATAATGGTGTATGATTTAATTCAAAACGAAATTGATTCTTGTGTATATAAGGAGGTTAGTGGGAGCGCACTGACAGTGAATGTCCTAAATAATGATGATATGTCATTTCTTGGAAATGATAATTCCCATAAAACAGTCGGTGAAAGCTTGGCTTTCATGAAAATTCTCCGTAGAATACTTGGGGAGACAACCTTTATTCTAGGAATAAAGATCTGCTGGGATAGATCTAAAGGTTGTTGGCACTCTCTAAGAACTCGTACATTGAAATAAATGTACGCGACCTGATGTCTCATATGCTTTGAGCATATGGAGTCACAATTAGGTCAATCCAAGTGATAGTCACTGGATTGATGTCAAGAACATCCTTAAGTATCTTAGAAAAACTAAGGATGTTTTCTTAAGCTATGGAGAAGGAGAACTTGAAGTGACTGGGTTCACTATTGCAAGTTTCCTAACCGATAAAAACGACTATAAATCGTAATAAAGGTACTATATAGTTTGAATAATAGAACAGTGATTTGGAAATCTCCCAAGCAAGATATTGTTGCCGAATAAACAATAAAAGCGGAATATTGCAGTAGCTGAGGCAGCTTTAGAAGCATTTTGGATCTATATAATCCTACTTGGATTAGGAGTAGTTCTGTTAACAGCTGAGCTAGGCTACAGCACAGGCTAAAGAATTAATTGTCTCATCAACGATCCAAATATATACTTCAATTATTTCATCTAATTCGTCGGATCATACATCGTGGCGATGTGATGATCGAATAAATCACATCAGATGATAACCATGCAAATCCACCGACGAAAGCAGTTACTCAGCAGAAGTTTGAGCGAACCGTACATAATTCAAGTGTAAGACACTTGAGTGATTGGCTATAGGCCAAGTGGGAGATTGTTGGACAATTATGACCCATAGCATCACTATTTGTACAGAACATGGTGTTGTTGTACAAATTAATTATGTGACAAAGGAAATTGCTCTTTTATCATTTGTAATTGGATTATCGGGATATAAATGATAAAATTCTATATGATTAGTTCCGGATTAATAAGATATGAGACAATATTAATCTATTAAATTTAATCATTAAAATATCCCTAGTCGTAATATTATCGAGATTGGATATCGATAATGCGGAATAGACTAGTATTGCACTTGTGCGTGTTGTGGGAGCATAACGACATAGTTCTCATATATTTAAGTATTGGATACTTATGCAAGTATGATAGGAGGTTGTGTTTACCGATGGTACGGAAACAGCTTCGCTCTGGATAGACCCCTCGGAATTCTATTGGTAGTATGACTATATGTCTATGGAAGTCCGAATCAAGGTAGGCGTATTTGGTCTTAACCTGAGACTTGCATCACTAAAACTTGCGACAATCAATATATTTGGTTTTGGTCGTCCAGGGCTTTAACAGGTTCTGTGTACGCCTCTTCTGTGTATATTGAGAATCGTAGTGTATTGGGTGTGATGTCTGTAGGCACTGTATTTTTGCATATAAGTCCCTATGATGAGTCTCATTTGGAGACACTACCTTTAAAGTCGAGGAAGTCGCGCGAAGCGGACATCGGAAGAGAATCAATATTTTTGTTAGATTTTATTCGCTTGTTTAGCCTTGGGCTCGCTTGTTGGACCTATGTTTAAAACATATCCTTAGCCCAAACCATCACTAGGACACACACAATCTCCTCACGGCAAATCAAAGAAACCCTAATAACCATTGTCTCTCCCTTGACATCAAAACACTACTCGGCAGCCCATTGGACTTTCGGCATCCATAAAGAAAGACAAACCGTAAGAGCCTCTCACTCTCATTCACGACTCCGATTGGCTCTCTCTCTCTCTCGGCACTTCAACAAAAAAATACAAAACCTAAAACTCTCGGCACCTACTAAACACTCGGCAATCACGGATCACGTTGCACCTTCAACAGCCCCGCACAAGCCTTCACTCAATTTCCCATTCAAAACCCTCACTAGCCTTCACATTTTTCACGCAGCAACCTTTCTCTCTTCCACCTTCACAGCCAAACCACACAAGCCACGGCATCACAGCCCTCACACTGCCACGCATACTTCATGCCAAACAGCCACCAGCCCACTAGCACAAGCGTCAAAAAACCACTCACTGCCCCATAGCTATTCACGCTAAAACCCTCCATACGCCCTCACACAAAAACCCCCCTGACCTCACCTTCCACTCACGTAAGCATCCCCTTGACCTTTGCTTCACTCCATTAGCTTCAATCCATGCCAATAGTCTCACACCAAGAACCTTGTCCATTCATTCATAAATCAGCACACACTCACGTACTGCCCTGACCTGCACGCCACATCACTGCCTCCATTCACTGCCCCCACAGATCCCTTCAAACTGCCACAAAACACCCTCACCGCACTGCCCTAAAACTACCGTAAAGCAACCCTTTTATTACCCAGTCCAACCGAACCTAAAAAACACCCTGAACCGCCACATCTTGCACCCTGAACTGCAGTATATTAGACACACAAAACTGCCCAGTTGTAGCCTTAAAACAGTCCAGAACAACCCCTGAAAAATGCCGTAAAATACCACCCAAAATCGCACCTAAAACACGCAAAACAGTAGCCTAATAGACCTGAAACAGTGACCAGAAAATACACCCGAAACAGTAGCAAAACGGAGTGAAAACAGTAGCCCGAACAGCGAAACAGCGAGGAAAAATGTTGGGTTAGTGAACCAGAAAAGTTACGGAGCAACAACCCTTCCGACGGCCATGTAACGTGCTTTCGAGAGACGACAAAAGAGGTTAGACCTGAGGGCACCCTTTTATTTATCATCTTTCGTTTATTTTATTTATTTTTAAAAGATTATTGCATGAGAGTCATTTGAGGCATGATGTGATTGTTGGATGGGCGGAACGTGTGTTCCCTTTTGTGGTATATAGGATGGAAACCCGGACGTAAATTCCGTAGCCGAATCCGAATAGACGGTAGTGCGGTTTGTACTCGGGATACAACGCCACGTACCACTTAAGAGACATATGTTTCATTCCATCCAAACTTGTATTTGAGCATGTTATAATTCTAGGTTGTTTTATTTATTAATTTAAGCATGATTTAGTCTAGTTCGTTATTTATTTTCGGAGCATAATTATATTATTCTTGGTGCATGGTGTTTTGTTTAGGTTGTGTTTATACTTGAATAGCTATTTATTTACCTTGTTTTGATGGTTCAATATGCTCATTGTGTGGTATTGTGTTTTCCGTTTAAAGACTTACTTTCAAGCATGCGAACTTAGATTAGGAGTTATTTTGACGAATACATATTAGATCTAAGTGACCTTTGAGCATATATGTTGCGTAGACTCGGTTAATTTATTGCACTAGTCATACTATCACAAGTGACATAAGTAAGGGACCATTCTGAACCCAACGGTTTGAGGTCTTCCCTTGCGAGGGGTGAGTACGGCCTTAAACCTTTGTCCCGGTTCACACCGGGTGGCGACTCCATTATTCTCCGGTTTAGTTCCCCGCGGACTACTCCGTACTCCCAACTAGGCTGCGAGCCTAGAACAGCATGCGTCACCGATTTCTGTGTCCCACAGTCTGGCGACTCCACTGGGGATAGAGAATCGGCCCTGAAATCATGTATTGTGATGTGTATAATTTGTGCATTAGTTGACCGTTTCTATAGTGGGTTGAGGGAGTTCAATCAAAGGCATTGTCATAAACCCACATGTGAACCATAGTTATATATCCTATAGGAGTTACCCCTTTATGCTTTTAAATACCACATGCATATTATATCTTATACATCGCACGCATCTCATGCATTCACGCATCATGTTAACCCTCTGTGTCTTAAAAGCCATCATAGATATCCGTTGGGTTAGGGATAAAAGAAGATTTGTCAAAGAAGGGTTTAACAAATATGGATAGCGAGGAAAAGGAAATCGAGAAATAGAAAACCTTACGACAAGGATAGAAAGACCATTGGGGGGGCTTTTAAAAAAAAAGAAGAAAAAAAATTATTTGTTTTTAGTCCCTGAATAGTTAGACATAAGTCCGATGATGAAATTGATTGCTTTAGGGTGAAACCTTAGAAACGATAAACCATTGACGTGATTTTATCTGATACTTTGAATAGTTGATCTATGTTAGACTCATGAGCACTTAATTATAGGTTCTTAGCAGTGAAAACCTGAGTAGTTAGCAAAGTGACTAGTTGAAGAAATTGTAGGTTGGTGAATGACCATTCGCCTAAATGTCTATCCTGATTTGCTTGTGTTATGATGTGTGGTATGGTTGAAAATAAAAGAAAAGTCTCTAAAGAAAAAAATTGAACCGTCTATAACCGATAAGCGTGAAGCTACCCATGGGCGAGTATTAGGACCACCATGAGGAGAAATGCTACCTTAAAGGGTAGGTGCGTTGAAAAAAAAAGGCAAGAAAAAAAAAGAAAAAGAAAAAAAATGAAGTTCAACATGAAAAGAAAAAGGAGAGACAAAGGAAAAGAAAGATAAAACCATACCACATAGAGCACAAAAAAGCAATTACAGAGCGTAACTGAGACATATAGGTTAGTTTGACCCATCGATCCCGATTTTTGAAACAAAATCATCGAGTTGGCTTATCTAGGAATCGAGCTGCAAAGGAACTTTTGCGCACACACACTTTGAGTCTGGCTTAGATCATTTATTCAAAGACTTGGATTTGAGTTGCGTTGAATGTTTTGAAAGTTCTCTGGTTTCAATACTGAGCATTCTTTTAGGGCAATAATATGTGTAACTATTGGGACTATTTCGTAGCATGTGATATAGTATGATATGGAAGGCCCCACCATGTGGTTCATCTTGACCAAGTGTAAACAGCGGAGAACAGAAAGATAAATCGAGACTGGGGACGACCAGTCTACCACCCCGCGAATAAGGGAAACAACAAGATATTGAGTCATGAGACTAGAGAGAAGACTGAGCAATCACCTGAAGAACTGGTGGAAGACCTAACCCAACAGAATAGGAAATTCATTCATGCATGCATGCATACACGTAACATATTTTGCATTCCCTTTTTGTGTTTGTTTTGTTTTGTATCCACAGGTCCCAAAAGAAGAAAAAAAGAAAGCGGTAAAGACAAGCCCACCAGAAACAACAACATATCAATTTCAGTTTTGGGGATGAGTCTCAGGGTCGAGGCCCACATCAGCAGAGGTTTGGAATGAATCCGGGAATGAAACCCAGGGCCGAGGTCCACATCAGCAGAGTTTTAGAATGAATCCGGGAATGAATCCCAGGGTCGAGGCCCACACCGTCAGAGTTTTGGAATGAATCCCAGGGTTGAGGCCCACATCACCAGCAGTTTCAGGATCCCAGGGTTGAGGCCCACATCTCCAACAGTTCCCGAGAATGAATCATAGGGCCGAGGCCCACGCTGTGAAAGTTTTAGAATGAATCCAGGAATGAATCATAGGGCGAAGCCCACATTATTATCAGCATCAGTTTTGCCGGGTATGGCACTTTGGGGGCGAGGCCCACATTATCATCAGCATCAATAGCATGCTTGACGGGTATGGCATTCTCGAGGCGAGGCCCACATTGGTTCAATATTAGTTCTGTCGGGTATGGCATTCTGGGGGCGAGACCCACATTGGTTCAGTATTAGTTCTGCCGAGTATGGAATTCTGGGGGCGAGGCCCACATTGGTTCAGTATTAGTTCTACCGGGTATGGCATTCTGGGGGCGATACCTACATTGGTTCAGTATTAGTTCTGTCGGGTATGGAATTCTAGGGGCGAGACCTATATTGGTTCAGTATTAGTTCTGCCGAGTATGGCATTTTGGGGGCGAGGCCCACATTGGTTCAGTATTAGTTCTACCAGGTATGGCATTCTGGGGGCGAGACCCACATTGGTTCAGTATTAGTTCTGGGGAGTATGGCATTCTGGGGGCGAGGCCCACGTTAATTCAGAATCAGTCTTGCCGGGTATGGCACTTTGGGGGCGAGGCCCACGTCATCATCAGTATCAGTTTTACCGGGTATGGCGCTTCGGGTATGGAGACATCAGATCAGTTTGGCCAGGTACGACACTCCGGGTATGGAGACATCAGAATTAGTCTTGCCGAGTATGGCACTCTGGGGGGGCGAGGCCCACATTAGCATCAGAATCAGTCTTGCCGGGTATGGCACTCTGAGGGCGAGGCCCATATTAGCATCAATATCAGCATGGGGGCGAGGCCCATATCAGTATCAACATAGGGGCGAGGCCCATATCAGTATCAGTTTGAGGGCGATGCCCATATCAGTATCACTCTGGGGCGAGGCCTACGTCAGTATCAGTTGAGGGCGAGACCCACATCAGTATTAGTCTGGGGCGAGGCCCACATCAGTATCAGTTTTGGGGCGAGGCCCACATAAGTATCAGTTTTGGGGCGAGGCCCACATCAGTATCAGTTTTGGGGCGAGGCCCACATCAGTATCAGTTGAGGGCGAGGCCCACATCAGTATCAGTTAAGGGCGAGACCCACATCAGTATCAGTTTTTGGGGCGAGGCCCACGTCATCATCAGTTTGAGGGTGAGGTCCCTATTGGCAGCGGTATTAGGATGCGTCCCAGGGTCGAGGTGCCCCCATTGTCGGTTTTAATTTCGGGATGCGTCCCAGGGTCGAGGTGCCCACTACATAATCATATTGAGGGTGAGGTCCCTATTGTCAGCGGTGTTGGGTCGAGGTGCCCAGGGTCGAGGTGCCCCCGTTGTCGGTTGTAGTTCCGGGATGCGTCCCAGGCTCGAGGTGCCCACTACATCATCATATTGAGGGCGAGGTCCCTATTGTCAGTGGTATTGGGTCGATGTGCCTAGATTCGAGATGCCCCCGTTGTCGGTTGTAGTTCCGGGATGCGTCCCAGGGTCGAGGTGCCCACTACATCATCATATTGAGGGCGAGGACCCTATTGTCAGCGGTATTGGGTCGAGGTGCCCAGGGTCGAGGTGTCCCCATTGTCGGTTATAGTTCCGGATGCGTCCCAGGGTCGAGGTGCCCACTACATCATCATATTGAGGGCGAGGTCCCTATTGTCAGCGGTGTTAGGTCGAGGTGCCCGGGGTCGAGGTGCCCCCATTGTCGGTTGCAGCTATTGGGATGCGTCCCAGTAATAAGGTCCACTGCATCATCATTTTCGGGATGCGTCCAGGGTCGAGGCCTACATTTTGTCAGCGGTATTGGGATGCGTCCCAAGGTCGAGCCCCCGTTGTCAGTTGCAGCTATTGGGATGCGTCCAAGGATCGAGGTCCACTGCATCATCATTTTCGGGATGCGTCCCAGGGTCGAGGCCCACATATTGTCAGCGGTATTGGGATGCGTCCTAGGGTCGAGGCCCCCGTTGTCAGTTGCAGTTATTGGGATGCGTCCCAGGATCGAGGTCCACTGCGACATCAACTCAGCTCGAGGCAGCAGGCAAGTCAGGTGGCAGCTGGCGAGCCAGGTCAGTAAAATGCATTGCATAAACTTTGATAGGATTGTCATTGTCACACACTGCACAAGTCCTGTCAAAGTGGGGGCGACTGTAGGCACTGCATTTTTGCATATAAGTCCCTATGATGAGTCTCATTTGGAGACACTACCTTTAAAGTCGAGGAAGTCGCGCGAAGCGGACGTCGGAATGGAATCAATATTTTTGTTAGATTTTATTCGCTTGTTTAGCCTCGAGCTCGCTTGTTGGACCTATGTTTTAAAACACATCCTTAGACATGGATGCTATCAAATAGCTATGGGCTTTCTCATCAGCTTTAATCCAATTATTATAGGCATTTCGTACAGCTCTACCAGCATTAGGTGATGGCTCAGGAGGAAATTCCTACATTAGGACAAATTTAAGGTCTTCACATACCAAAATAACATTCATGTCACTTTTCTATTTAACATAATTATCCCCGGTTAATTTTTCTTGTTGTTTGAGAATTGAGATTATTGCAGATGCCATTGCTAAAAAATAATAAACGGGCATTCAACATTCATTCATCGCATATTAAAACTGTCAAACATTTAGGCATAAAATTAAACATGATGCATGATCAATGTATAATGAATTAGAAACCTAAATGAATTACTATGCCACGGTTATCTATCATCACACAAATAAATATCGCTGTAGGGTAGGCCAAGTATTCGCGTGATAGATTGAGACATTCTCAATTGATTAATATATCTGAAATAACTCTTATTCCTATATTAATCAACTACCGTTATTTTGATCAAGGAAGCTTTGATTAACAATTTAATCATTCCTTTATGACTGTGACCCATCATTTCGGAACCCTTGGACTTAACTAGTGAAGTGTCGTCGTAGGGTAGATCAAATCACCAGATACATCTAAAGTCCATATCCTTTCGGAATCCAAAAGGACACCATCCGTAGGGGGACGAAAGCAAAGTCGTCTCGAGGCGCCTATTGAATCTCACGTTTCTGGATAATAATGGAGATCGCGGGATATATTGTGGTATACCCCTCTCCAACTCACTATTTTGAAGTGTAAGGTTTCTATCTCACTAGTATCTTATGAATCTTAGATTATGCTCGGCTAAAGTCATAACCTTATTAATACTAGTTGATAATAATTAGTGATCTAACCAATTTTAACTCTTAAAAATTTATTCATTAATTCTGATTAGTCTCTACTAACCAATTAACTTAATTAAACTAATTTAATCAAGTTGTTATAGGGATCTAATTAATTTAACTCTTAAATTACTAGTCCACTTATAGGTTTTAAAATTTAGAATTCAACGAACGGACCAAAAGTCAATAAACCATTTAATTGATAAAAGCACATTATCTATTCGAAAAGTACATGGTATTGTATCCTGAGTGCAGACCATAATACTGTCCGGGTTTCCATCTGATATACCAAGGAAAATAATGTACTTATAAGGTCCATTTGTTTTTAAAACTTGAATTCATAATTTTTAAACATTTAAACCAATTAATCTTATTAATCCATTTGCATGCATCTCATATTCTTATTTAACATTTAAATTACATAAAATCATATTTTATGACTAGAATACCATGCATATCTACATGTTATGGCATGTGAAAATGCAAGAGTAGGCACCCTAGGCTATATGATATGTAAATAAAAAATTTTAAAACATTAATATAAACCAGGTCTGGGCATCGCGACGCGCACAGGTAGGCGTCGCGATGCCCATAATTCCAGAAATTGGAATTGCTTCAGCTCGTTCTCATGTCGCGACGCAAGGGGACCTGCGTCGCGACGCAAATGAGGTAGAAGCCTCTAGTCCCATAAGCTTGGCATGTCACGACGCGCAAAGTAGTTGCGTTGCGACGCAACCCAATTTCCAAGGGATGGATTTCGCAAAATCAAACATATTACAAATTACATTGACCGGGCTCTTATTTTTCTATACTAATCTAATTATTACAATAAATCCAAGGCATCCCTTGGTCTTCAAAACATGTGTCATGGAGTGTTGCTGAGTTCTTTGCAGAATTTCTTCATCAAAAGTCCTTCATCGTATCGGCTCCTCCAAGTTAAAAATAGGGTTACATAATGAACTTATTACAAAAGAAATGAACTTACAACACTTGAAAGAAAATGACCTTATGGTCTAAACTTACAACACTTGAAAGAATATGACCTTATGGTCTTACATTTCAAATGTTAAAAACAAGATCCGAAAAAATTAACGATCAACGCAACACATTCGTCACATGAATCAAAAGTAAAATTCATCACATGAACATTAAAACCATTCATCTCATGAATCTAATTGTGTCTACTCATCACAACATGCATTTTAATAATCTAAATCTCATATAAATTATTAAAACTAAAATGAGAAGGGTTTAGAAAACTTTTTAACCTTAAGCTCTAATACCAATTGTATGAAATGACTTTCCTTAGCGCGGTGAAAGTTGATTGTGGTGGCACCGGGTCTGGTATGGATCTTCAAAATTTTATATGCTTCTCCCTTTGTTGTAGTAGCCGAAATCAATCCTTTGTTGTCCAACACTTGGATCAACCACTCGATCTTTCGAACTATGACTTGAAACCAAAAAACCGAAGTGTGGTCTTCACTCACAAAGATTAAATCTCTAAACTATTTAGAGAACCAAGATGTCACAATAGGTGTTTGGCTTTAGGAATTTCAAACACTCTCACAACACTTGTGAATGTTTGAACTCTCTCTATTTTCTATCAAATCTTTCTCACAACACCTGTGTGAATGTTTGCAAAATGTTAACCTTAGGAAGTGAGAGAAATGGTATAAATTATATTCTCTTACACACAGCCAACTAACCTTGTCATTAAGCATCTAATGCTTTCTTGCAATGGCCAACATAAAAATGTGAATGCCATACCGAAGCATAAGATATGATAAGTTAAAGACAAGGACTTTGTCATTAAGCATATAATGCTTTCTTTCAATGGCAAACACATAAATGTGGAGGCCATACCAAAGCATAAAATGCATTAGCTAATGACAAATATATTAGGTGTATAAATGCCCCTAATAGACATAATTGCTTGGATGACATGGTCAGCCATATGGCTTTGTCTCCAATGGTAAATAAAAATCAATCTAAGTAATGAGTTTGTTTACCTTAAATTATGTTGTAGTAATTATCTTATAATTATTACTAACTTGATTATCTCATAATCAAGACTTGATTATCTCATAATCAAAGAATTCTAGAAAACATTAAGTTAAACTAATTTAACATAGTTTTCATTTGTGACAATAAATATTATTAATCTTTAATAATATACAAATATAAAGTGAGCATATAATTAGACATTCTAATTATATTAGGTTTGCTACAGTTAATCGAGATAGCACGGGGACCAAATGGTGTTGGACAAATATGACCCCATAGCGTCACTATTTGTACATATCATGGTGTTGTTGTACAAATTAACTATGTGACAAATGAGATTGCACTCTTATCATTTGTGATTAGATCACCTAGATGTATAAATGATAGGAGGTCCCTGTGATTTGTTCCTTGATTGAGAATGATATGAGACAGTATCAGTCCACGAAGGATAAATCATTAAATATCCCTAGTCAGAGTATTATCGAGATTGGACATCGATAAATGTGTAAAAGACTAGTATTACACTTGTGCGCTTTGTGAGGGCATAACATCATAGTTCTCATATATTTGGGTATAGGATACTCATGCAAGTGTAATAGGAGGTTGTGTTTTACCGATGGTACGGGAAACAGCTTCACTCTGGATAGACCCCCTCGGAATTCCATTGGTAGTATGACTATGTGTCTATGGAAGTCCGAAATCAGGGTAGGTGTATTTGGTCTTAACCTGAGACTTGCAACGCTAATACTTGCGACAATCAATATACTTGGTTGCGGTCATCCAGGGCTTTAACAGGTTTTGTGTACGCCTATGCTGGGTATATTGAGAATTATAGTGTGTTGGGTGTGATGTCAAGACGGAAGTGTCACTCCAGTCATATGGAGATGATGGTCGCATAGGATACGGTACTGGTTCTCTTAATTACTTCAGTCATCGGGATAAAATGACAAGGTCATGTTTATCCGATTATAGAGACTATTTACCAGACATCCGATATGTGCTTCGTACGGGGCAGACACAATTCCAGCCCCATGCCTAGCACGTGATCATCTGATACTGGATTGACATACACAATACTACGTATACTACGCCTGAAATAGATCCTTTATTCCTGTAAGGATATTTTTGGAGAATTGGGTAGGCATGGCGCTTTGCTAGAAGCCAACTTGTCTTGTAAATCGGTATAAACGTAGTACTAGGTACTTACGTGTTCGGATAGTCCGACGACCAAATTTACTGCCAACATATCTGGGGATCTCATGGGTCGCTTCCCGAAGATTCACCGATGACGTATGACTCGCACTCTAAATTAATCTGGGATTAATTACTGAGATATTTTATCTGGGATAAAATATCATTAAAGAGAGAGAGAGCGATTAATTGGAATTAATCGATTAATTAATATATTCGATATATTAAACCAAATTGGATTTCAACGCGGAATTAAAATTAGATTTTAATTCGGGCGAACGAATTAATTTAGAATTAATTCGTTAGCGACGTGAATAGTAATTATGATAGGCATGATTATTTAATTAAATTAGATTCAATTACGTCCCAACGGAAAATTCATTAATTTGGAATTAGCGAACCCGAGCCCGGGATTATTTGCGAGCGCATTCGCATTTCGAATTCGAGTACGGTACGCAAGTCAAATCAAGCGTCAAATCGCTAGTCGCATCTAGCGTCACATCATTCGTCAATCAAGTGATGGATGTCTTTCACTTTGAGTGATTGACACCAATCACTATTCATGATTGATGGATTGATGAGTTGATGGAAGTTGGAAGGTATTTAATTATTTTTTCCTTTGCCTTTTTGTAAAGAAAATGGTATATGTTTAATTTGTTTTTTGAAATCAAATTACATTACACATTTTACATCTCTTTCCTCTCTTTCTCTCATCTCTCTCTTCTCTCTTTACACGCCCTTGGGGCTGTTTTTTTCACTGGTTTTGGCTCACTGTCGAGAGCCATAGGGAAGTTTAGAGTCGTGATTTTGTGGCAAAATCGGGAGTGCTAGCACACTACGAAGTCATGCGAAGGTGATAGGGAAGTCCACCCATGAGTCGGGAATCATTTGACGAATCTTGGAGCTTGACGAAGATGATCCAACAATGGCCGAAAAAACAGTGAGCTGTGCAGTCCACTGCCGAGCATAAAGTGAAGTTTTGTTCGTCGTAGCGTCGCTCAACTGATCGATGTGAGTATTCCGCAACTTCATTGATTTGTATTCGCACTTGTTTCATGCTTGTTTAATGATCTTGGGACCTTAGCAAACACCAACAATGGCACCAAGAGCAAGGTTAAAGCATGAAATTGATTTAGAGCTTAAAATTGGGTAAATTGTATTTGAGCATGTTTTAATGAAATTGGATGAATTAGTATGCTTAAATATGTTTTAATTGAAAATGATTGGATCATTTGTTGAAATTTTGTTTGGAACAAATTTGCCCAAAATTTTGGTGTTGGCCGAAAATGTGAAGTGCCCTAATTGTCTTGGAAATTTTTTTTTTGATTCCTTGGATGACTTGAAAACAATTGGGGATGTTGATTTAATGTTGATTTGGATTCAATTGGATTGGGTTTAAAATTGGAAATGAAAATCCCCTTTGGCCGAGACTTTGTGTAGCATGTAATTGGGTTTGATTTTTTATGAAATGTGTTGGACATGTTTTGTTGTAATTGAGCATGATTAATTATATAAATTAATGTTTTGGAAATATTGATTTGGGTGATTAATTGTGTACTACACTTTAGTGTAATTAATTGGGAAATTGGATTTTTGGAATTTAATTATTTGGCCTTAAATTGGATTTGGGCTTGTTGTGTTGTTATTGGGCTTATTGGGCTTAGTTGTACTAAGTTGGGTTTAGGCTAAATTGGTTGGATCCAATTGGGCCCAAAACCGCTTCCATAAAGCCCAAATGCGACTTAATGGACCTTTAAAGTTTAATTGGGCCTAATGGGCCAAAATTGATTTCTAGGCTTATGGGGTTAATCCCGGATTGGACTTTGGTTATCGATTTGACCCGAGTTGACCAAAAGTCCGCGCCTTAAAGAAATTAATTAAAAGCCCATTGGACTTTAATTAAATTATTATTAGATATTAATCGGGCTTTGAAACTCGTAACGATTAAATTTGTAATTTAAGTTGTAAAGGTTTATTAATAAAGTGTAGTATTTAATTTGGAATTAAATAGTGAATTAGAATTAAATACATATTAAATTGGATTTAACGTTGTAGTTTAATTTAATTCGAGAATTCGTACTTTGAGTACTTATTCGCAAAACGAGTTTGACTCGAGCAAAATCAAATCGTTGTTTGAACATTGGATTATCACTAATTATCAGATTAATTAATTTGATTAGATTGATTGATAACATGCTTGTGTGAATACATGGTTGCGATGCATGAATAATGTATATCGGATGGATATTAGATGGGTGGGGCAATTTTAGAAATTATTGTAATAAATTTGATTTATTAATTGGACCTGCCTGTCCAACCTTATCACCTTCATATTCTTTGTATTCTCTTCTCACCTATTCCCCTCAATGTAAATGAGGTTTCTTTAGAAGTGTAGTGTAACAGGTAGAAGTGATACTTGTGCTAGCGGGAGAGAGAAAGGGAGAGATTTGATCTAGGATCATTGTGTAAAGTATCCATCTGCATATCATTATTATTTATTTATACGCGCTTTATTATGTGTTTAAAATGCATGTTTAAGGGTGTATGATGATGAGACCTTAACAAAGATAATAAATTGGTTGCCAATTTGCACTCGAAAAACCCGCGCACAATATTAAGCGTTTTTCCTTCCATTGAGTGATTCTCACTCAAGATCCGAGATTGGCATTGGCTTGTTGGCCAAAGTCAAGGCCTTTGTCCGTCGAGGATGTGTTTGAATCACGAAGGCTTTATTCCATATCAGTGTCTTGTCCAAGTTGTTGTTTGTTGGCCAAAGTCAATACCACTTCTTGTCCATCGACATTGATTACGAAGCTTTCCATGGTCAATGGGCCGCGCTTAACTGGGATCACTAAGTTTGTTTTGCCAAAGCCAATGCTTAATTGATTCAGAGGAAAAAGGTTAGGTAATACATTGGATGTATTGGCATATATAAGATATATGTTTCGGACTTGGATGTTCCCCTACTGGATATAGGAATTGGATTGGATCCAATTGATCTTAGAGATCTACCTAGTTAATTATCATACAATTTGTTGGCCAAAGTCAAGATTGTGTGATATTTAACGGGATCCTAACCTGCTAGGAAACACGGTTTCCCGAGTACTCGACAGAGGGTTAGAGGCTCACCGAAAAATAGTGGGAGGCAAGAATTGAATTTGCAATATTCGTTTAATTACTTTCCATACGCGCTCAATCACAAATATGATTCGTCAAATAAATTAAATGTTAGTTGGACTAATATTTAAATGTTGTTATAATAAATAGTTGGACTATATTCAAATAATTCATCTATAGTTGGTTATATAATTGGATTATAGTAATCAATATATTTGATTTAATTAAATTATAGTTGATTAAATAGTTGGACTATTGTAATCATTATAATAAATAGTACCTAAATCGTTGATTAAATAGTTGGACTATTAAAATCAAGATAAACTTGAAAGATTGACGTTTAATACATAATCCTAGGGAAAATGTATTTAAATGGTTTAATTTTCAAATTGGGAAAATTTCAGGAAGGTCCTGGAAAATAATATGTTACTTTATTTGATAAAATAACATATTATGCCTAAGCCCGGATTTAAGCAAATAGTAGAGCATGGTCTTTGGAAGATTCATGTGATGATAACTTTAGTGCTTAATCCATTATACTTACCGCAGTAGACTCCTTGATTTCTTTGTCAGAACTAAGGGTTAGATCCTTAAAGTATGATAATGAAATTGAAGGATCTTCATAAATCTATACTTAGATTTTAGAAGTACTAAATTGCAATAAATAACTCTTGGAGAGTTAATGACTATTCTCAATGAGACAAAATCAAAGTTTGCAATTAGGCAAGTAGCGCAAGGCGCACCTTACTTCGATATTATAGAAGGCCAAGGCTTGGCCAAAGGATTCAAGAGTGTTGAAACTGGCAAAGGCAAAATCATTATAATCTTCTGGGAAGATAAAAGACATATCCCAAAATGTCTGCCTAAATGTGGCAAACGGGATCGCGGAAGCGTGACTGCCGTTTGAACAAAGCAGACATGAAGACGGTGCAAGTCTCCGGCTTTAAATATGTTTGTCATATTATGTTCACTACTAGTATTAAATTGGATTTTAAAATACTTAGTGTGATACATAAATATATACTGGTGTTCAGAATCTGCTACAAGCAGGATACTGACCTCAATTGAGATTTAATCTGCGGATTGAAAACGGGACGAAAGTCGCTGTTTTAACCGTAGATACCTAAATCTAGGAACTACCCTCGGGTGTGTAGCTAAATTTAGAAACTGTTATAATGTAACTAGTTTGACTAGAAATATTATCTCTATATCAGTGTTTGACCCGCTGCGGGTGAACCTTTATATTCTAGAACACTAAAGTGTTTTATTATATAAAGATAATATTCAAATAAACACATTAGATGTGAATAACAGAATTTATATTTTGAATATAAATAAATCTCAAATATATAACATGACAAACAAACAGCTCAAACTGATTTGATCAGATGAAACTAATTGTGGCATTGTTGTCTGGGACACAATCAAACAAGACTCGTATATCCACACTTTCGAAGAGTGGGTACTAGGACTATTTTGATTCCATTCAAATAAAGTCTACGAATCTAGTGTATTGGGCAATGTGCCTAAAACACTATTTACTTGGTAAAAGTGAAAATGCCACCAATCTGTTAACCCTAGTTCATAGTGAAGCAAGTGGGCTCATGTCTAGCTAGTCTAGAGATGGATATAAATATTTCGTGACCTTTATGGATGTGGCATCGCGTTATGGTTATGTGTTTCTTTTGAAACACAAATCGAAAACTTTTAAAGTTTCGACACGAAATAGACAAACAGATCGGCTATAGTATTAAACCGTCACGGTAAGACCGTAATGGAAAATACTTAGGCAATAAGTTTCTAATATACTTGAAAGATATAGTATTCTTTCAAATGAGGACTCCTCCCGGAACACGTCAGTTTGACGGTGTGTCCGAACTGAGTAACCAAATTTTGTTGGACATGATAAGGTTAATCATGAGTCGCTCTGAGCTAACCATTTTCTTCACGGATACGCTTTAACAGTGCATAACTTATTTAGAATAAGGTTCCATAATAATTTGTTTGACAGATATCATATTAGATATGAACGGGAAAGAAACTGGGTTTCTCATTCCTGTAAATTTGGGTATGCTAGGCATATGTTTGGATGATACCAAACTAAAACCCAAATTGGATAAGTGCCTAATTGTAGGTTATCCTAGGGATACCAAAGTATTGTACTTATACAAATCACGAGAGAACAATAAGATTATTGCTCACCATGTGGTTTTCCTAAAAGGAATACCTATATGCAGTGGTAAGTGGGAGGATAGTAAAACTCGATGAAAATCAGAGTAATACTATTCCAGGCACCGAATCTTAATGGAACACAAATAGTTCATCAATGATGAAACTATTACCAGTAATCTTCGAATACACAAGAACCACGTATGTCGGAGAGAGTCAGAAAATAACCTGGGGTATGGGTTTCTGATCTCACCTTATAAAGATGTCTATCTTATTGAGGAATACCAACTGACTACGTATGAGGAAGTGATACAAGGTATCGACTCCCTAATTATGGCAAAGTGCCATGAATCCGAAATGGATTCCATGTAAATCAACTATGTTTAGACACTAGTTGATGTACCGCAAGGCATTGTGCCTATTGGTACTTTATAAGTCTTCAAGGAAGACATACATGGAAGGCAACATACCAACGTATAAAGCTAGGCTTTTAGCGAAAAGGTATCGTTATCAACATTGTGTTGATTACGATTCAACCTTTTACCTGTTGCCACGGTAAATCCATTTGGACAATGCTTGCTAACGCTGCATGTTTCATTTATGAAATATGTCAGCTTAATGGCAAAATCGCTTTCTTGAAAAGGAAACCTTTTAGAGGATGCTTACAACATCCTGTCGGTTTTGTCGTACCAAAACTAGCAAACAAGGTTTGCGGGTTATTCGATCTATGTTTGGATTGAAGCAAGCATTAGGTTATTGGAATTGTTGTTTTGATGTAATCATAATGGAGTATGATTTAATTCAAAACGAAATGATTCTTGTGTATATAAGAGGGTTAGTGGGAGCGAACTGACAATAGTTGTCCTATAAATAATGATAATATGTCATTTCTTGGAAATGATATTCCCATAATAACAATCGGTGAAAGCTTGGCTTTTGAGAAAAATCTCTGAGAACTCGTACATTGAAAAATGTACGTGACCTGGTGTCTCATACGCTTAGAGCATATGGATCCACAAACAGGCCAATCTAAGTGATAGTCACTGGATTTCGTTAAGAACATTCGTTAGTATCTTAGAGATCTAAGGATGCTGTCTTAATCAGAGAAGAATGAGAACTTGAAGTGACTAGGATCACTACTGCAAGTTTCCAAACCGATAAAAACGACTATAAATCGCAAACAGTACTACAAAGTTTGAATTACGAAATAGTGAGCTGGAAATCTTCCAAGCAAGATACTGTTACTGAATAAACAACAAATGCGGGTTATTGCTACAGCTGAGGCGGAAATAGAAGCCATTTGGGTTGATAACGAATCTAATTAGATTAGATATAATTCTGTTAGCAGCTGAGCTAGGCGTCAGCACAGGCTAAAGAATTAATGGTCTCATCAACGATCCAGATAAATACTTCGATATTCATCTGATTTGTACGGATCATACATCGTGGCGATGTGATGATCGTATAAATCGCATCAGACGATAATCATGATGTTGGAAAATTATGACTCATAGCGTCACTATTTGTATATATCATGGTGTTGTTGTACAAATTAACTATGTGACAAAGGAGATTGCACTCTTATCATTTGTGATTAGATCACCTAGATATATAAATGATAAGAGGTCCCTATGATTTGTTCCTGGATTGAGAATGATATGAGACAGTATCAATCCACGAAGGATAAATCATTAAATATCCCTAGTACGAGCATTATCGAGATTGGACATCGATGAATGCGTAAAAGACTAGTATTACACGTGTGCGTTGTGAGGGCAAAAAGGCATAGTTCTCATATATTTGGGTATAGGATACTCATGCAAGTGTAATAGGAGGTTGTGTTTTACTGATGGTACGGGAAACAGCTTCGCTCTGGATAGACCCCCTCGGAATTCCATTGTTAGTATGACTATGTGTCTATGGAAGTCTGAAATCAGGGTAGGTGTATTTGGTCTTAACCTGAGACTTGCACCGTTAATACTTGCGACAATCAATATACTTTGGTTGTGGTCGTCCAGGGCTTTAACAGGCTCTGTGTACGCCTATGCAGGGTATATTGAGAATCGTAGTGTGTTGGGTGTGATGTCAAGACGGAAGTGTCACTCCAGTCATATGGAGTTAATGATCACGCAAGGATACAGAACTGGTTCTCTAAAAAGGATGCAACCATCGGGATAATATGACTTGGTCATGATTATCCGATATGAAAAAGACCAGTTGCTCGTCATCCGATATATGCTTCGTACGGGGCAAACACTGTACCAGCCCCAGGCCTTGCATGTGATCATCCGATACTTGACAGAAATACGTAATACTACGTATACAGAGCCTGTTAATTTACTGCCAACATATCTGAGGATCTCATGGGTCGCTTCCCAAAGATTCACCGATGACGTATGACTCACACTTTTAATTAATATGGGATTAATTAGATGAGAGAGAAAATTAATATGGGATTAATTACGGAGATATTTTATCTGGGATAAAATATTATTTAAAGAGAGAAAACGATTAATTTGGAATTAATCGATAAATTAATATATTCGATATATTAAATGAAATTGGATTTCGACGCGGAATTGAAATTAGATTTTAATTCGGGCGAACGATTAATTTAGAATTAATTCGTTAGCGATGTGAATAGTGACTTCGCTAGGCGTAATCATTTAATTGCGTCGCAACGGAAAATTTGTTAATTTGGAATTAGCAAACCCGAGCCCGGGATTATTTGTGAGCGCATTCGCATTTCGAATTCGAGTGCGGCACGCAAGTCAAATCAAGCGTCAAATCATTAGTCAAATCAAGCGTCAAATCGCTAGTCACATCAAGCGTCAAATCATGTCACTTTGAGTGATGTGACAATTTGATTGATTGATGTGATTGATTGATTGATTGATGGTGGTGGTTGATAGCTTTAATTGTTTGACTTTTTAAAGCAAATTTTGCTATATGTTTTGGAAATCAATTACCAAAATCATTCAACACATTTCATCTCTCTCTCTCTCCAATTTCTCTCCTCTCTCACGCCCTTGGGGCTGGTTTTTCTTCTGTTTTAGAAACAACCACTGCCGAGTGACTTGAAGAAAATGGGAAGCAAAAGTGCTTGATTTTTGTGGCAAAAATCAAGAGAGCTAGCACTCCGAGAGACATGTGAAGGTGATAGGGAAGTCCACCCATGAGCCGGGAATCATTTGACGAAGCTTGGAGCTTGTTCAAGGACCTCCAATGGCCGAAAATGAGGAGCAAAACAGCAGCCACTGCCGAGTAGAAAACAGTGAGCAGAAAGAATTTTTTATTCGTCAAAGCGTCGGTCAACCGATCGATGTGAGTATTCCGCGACTTTCTCGATTGTATTCACACATGTTCATGCTTGTTTATTGATCCTTGGGACCTTAGTAAACTCCAACAATGGTATCATGAGCAAGGAAAAGCATGAAAAAGTTTAGGGCTTAAAATTTGGGTAAACTTGATTTTGAGCATGATTAATGAAATTGGATGAATTAGTATGCTTAAATGTGTTAGAATTGAGGATTGATTGGATCAATTTGTTGAAATTATGTTTGGAACAAATTTCCCAAATTTCTTGGTGTTGGCCGAGAGTTAGAGAGCCCTAAATGACTTGGTGTTTTTTGATTTTTCATTCATTGGATGAGTTAGAATCATTCGGGAATGTGATTTAATGTCGATTGTGTGTTTAATTGGATTGAAACCGAATCGGACAAAAATTACCCCTTATTGCCGGAAATCATTGAGCATGTAATTGGGTTTGATTTTTGTTAAAATGTGTTGGACACTAATTGATGTAATTGAGCATGATTAATTGTATAAATTAATGTTTTGGAAATATTGATTTGGGTAATTAATTGTGTAATACACTTTATGTAATTAAATTATGAAATTGGGTTTTTGTGATTTAATTATGTTGGGCCTTAAATTGGATTTGGGCTTGATATGTTGTAAATGGGCTAAATGGGCTTGGTTGTACTAAGTTAGGTTTAGGCAAATTGGATTGGATCCAATTGGAACCAAAACCACCTCCATAAAGCCCAAATGCAACTTAATGGACCTTTAAAGTTTAATTGGGCCTAATGGGCCTAAATTGATTTCTAGGCTTATGGGGTAATTCCCGGATTGGACTTAGGTTATCGGTTTGACCCGAGTTGCCCAAAAGTCCACGCCTTAAAGAAGTTAATTAAAAGCCCATTGGACTTTAATTAAATTGACGTTGGACGTTAATCGTGCTTTGAGACCCGTAACGATTAAATTTGGAATTTAAGTCGTAAAGGTTTATTAAATAAAGTGTGATATTTAATTTGGAATTAAATAGAGAATTAGTTTTAAATACATATTAAATTGGATTTAATGTTGTAGTTTAATTTAATTCAAGAATTCGTACTTTGAGTACTTATTCGCAAAACGAGTTTGACTCGAGCAAAATCAAATCGTTGTTTGAACATTGGATGATCACTAATTATCAGATTAATTAATTTGATCAGATTGATTAATAACATGCTTGTGTGAATACATGGTTGCGATGTATGAATAATATATATCGGATGGATACTAGATGGGTGGGACAATTTTAGAAATTGTTGTAATAAATTTGATTTAATAATTGGACCTGCGTGTCCAGCCTTATTACCTCCTTATTCTTTATATTCTTTTCTCACATATTCCCCTCAATGTAAATGAGGTTTTTTTAGAAGTGTGGTGTAACGGGTAGAAGTAATACATGTGCTAGCGGGAGAGAAAAAGAGAGAGATTTGATCTAGGATCAATGTGTAAAGTATCCATCTGCATATCATTATTATTTTATTATACGCGCTTTATTATGTGTTTAGAATGCATGTTTAAGGGTGTATGATGATGAGACCTTAACAAAGATAATAAATTGGTTGCCAATTTGCACACGAAAAATCCTCGCATAATATTAAGCGTTTTTCCTTCCATTTAGTGATTCTCACTCAAGATCCGAGACTGGCATTGGCTTGTTGGCTAAAGTCAAGGCCTTTGTCCGTCGAGGATGTGTTTGAATCACGAAGCTTTGTTCCATATTGGTGTCTTGTCCAAGTTGTGGTTTGTTGGCCAAAGTCAAGACCACTTCTTGTCCATCGACATTGATTACGAAGCTTTCCATGGTCAATGGGTCGCGCTTAACATTGATCACTAAGTTTGTTGTGCCAAAGCCAAGGCTTAGTTGGTTCAAAGGAAAAAGGTTAGGTAATACATTGGATGTATTGGCATATAAGATATATATTTCGGACTTGGATGTCCCCCTACCGGATCTAGGAATTGGATTGGATCCAATCGATCTTAGAGATCTACCTAGTTAATTATCATACAATTTGTTGGCCAAGTCATGATTGTGTGATATTTAACGGGATCCTAGCCCACTAGGAAACACGGTTTCCCGAGTACTCGACAGAGGTTAAAGGTTCGCGCGAAAAATAGTGGGAGGCAATAATTGAATTTGTAATATTCGTTTAATTACTTGCTATACGCGCTCAAACAATATCATTCGTCAAATTATTAAATGTTAGTTGGACTAATATTAAAACGTTGTTTTAATAAATAGTTGGACTATATTCAAACTATTCATTTATAGTTGATTTTATAATTGGATTATAGTAATCAATATAATTGATTTTAATCTATTAAATTATAGTTGATTAAATAGTTGGACTATTGTAATCATTATAATAAATAGTACCTAAATCGTTGATTAAGTAGTTGGACTATTAAAATCAAGATAAATTGAAAGATTGACATTTAAAACATAATCCTGGGGAAAATGTATTTAAATGGTTTAATTTTCAAATTGGGAATAAATTCAGGATGGTCCTGGAAACTAATAAGTACTTTATTTGATAAAATAACATATTATGCCTAAGCCCGGAGTTAAGCAAATAGTAGAGCATAATCTTTGGAAGATTTATGTGATGATAACTTTAGTGCTTAATCCATTAAGCTTGTCGCAGTAGACTCCTTAATTTCTGAATCAGAACTAAGGATTAGATCCTTAAAGTATGATATAGAAATTGAAGGATCTTCAAAGAATCTATCCTTAGGTTTTAGAAGTACTAAAATTGCAATAATAACTCTTGGAGAGTTAATGACTATTCTCAAGGAGACAAAGTCAAAGTTTGCAATTAGGCAAGTAGCGCAAGGCGCACCTTACTTCGATATTCTATAAACCCGAGACTTGGCCAAAGGCTACTGGAATGTGAAAAGGGGCAAAGGCAAAATCATTATAATCTTCTAGGAGATAAAGGACATATCCCAAAATGTCTGCCTAAATTGTGGCAAACGGGATTGCGGAAGCGTGACTGCCGTTTGGACAAAGCAGACATGAAGGAATTGAAGACGAGCAAGGCTCGGACTTCAAATATGTTTGTAATAAATATATTCACTACTAGTATTAAAATTACATTTTAAATACTTAGTGTGATATATATATATATATATATTGATGTTCAGAATCTGCTATGAGCAGGATACTGACTTCAATTGAGATTAATCTGTGAATTGGAAACGGGACGAAGGTCGCTGTTTTAACCGTAGATACCTAATTTTAGGAACTACCCTCGGGTGTAACCTAAATTGGAAACTGTTATAATGTAACTAGTTTGACTAGATACATTATCTCTATATCAGTGTTTAACCCGCTGCGGGTGAACCTTTATATTCTAGAACACTAAAGTGTTTTTATATAAAGAATATATTGAGATAAACACATTAGATGTGAATAACATAATTTATATTTTGAATATAAAAATATCTCAAAAATATAACATGACAAACAAATAGCTCAAACTGATTTGATCAGAAGAAACTAATTGTGGCATTGTTGTCTGGGACACAATTAAACAAGACTCGTATATCCACACTTTTGAAGAGTGGTACTAGGACTGATTTAATCCTATTCAAATCAAGTCTACGAATCTAGTTTATTGGGCAAAGTGCCTAAAACACATTTACTTGGTAAAAGTGCAAATACCACAGATCTGTTAGCCCTAGTTTATAGTGAAGCAAGTGAGCCCATGTCTAGCTAGGCTAGATGTGGATATGAATATTTCGTGACCTTTACGGATGTGGCATCGCGTTATGGTTAAGTGTTTCTTTTGAAGAACACAAATCGGAAACTTTTAAGTTTTCGACACGAAATAGACAAACAGATCGGTTATAGTATTAAACCATCACGGTAAGACCGTAATGGAAAATACTTAAGCAATAAGTTTCTAAAATACTTGAAAGAGTATAGTATTCTTTCAATGAGGACTCCTCCCGAAATACGTCAAAGTGACGGTGTGTCCGAACTGAGTAACCGAATTTTGTTGGACATGATAAGGTTAATCACGAGTCGCTCTGAGCTACCATTTCCTTCAACGGATACGCTTAAACAGTGCAAGAACTTATTTTGAATAAGGTTCCATAAAAATCTGTTTGACAGATATCATATTAGATATGAACGGGAAAAAAACCGGGTTTCACAATCCTGAAAATTTGGGTATGCTAGGCATATGTTTGATGATACCAAACTAAAACCCAAATTGGATAAGTGCTGAATTGTAGGTTATCCTAGGGATACATAAGTATAGTACTTATACAACTCACTTGAGAACAATGTAATTGTTGCTCACTATGCGGTTTTCCTAAGAGGAATACCGATATGCAGTGGTAAGTGAGAGGATAGTAAATCTCAATGAAAATCAGAGTGATACTATTCAAGGCACCGATTCCTAATGGAACACAAAAATTTCATCATGGATGAAACTATACCAATAATCTTCGAATACACAAGAACCGCGTAGGTCGGAGAGAGTCAGAAAACAACCTGGGGTATGGGTTTTTGATCTCACCTCATAAAGATGTCTATCTTATTGAGGTATACCGACAGACTATGTATGAGGAAGTGATACAAGGTATCGAATCCCTATTATGACAAAGTGCCATGAATCTGAAATGGATTCCATGTATATCAACTAAGTTTGGATACTAGTTGATGTACCGCAAGGCATTGTGCCTATTGGTACTTATAAGTCTTCAAGGAAGACGTACATGTATGGCAACATACCAACGTACTAAGCTAGGCTTTTAGTGAAAAGGTATCATTATCAACATTGTGTTGATTACGATTCAACCTTTTACCTGTTGCCACGGTAAATCCATTTGGATAATGCTTGCTAATGCTGCATGTTTCATTTTGAAATATGACAGCTGAGCGGGAAAATCGCTTTCCTGAAAAGGAAACCTTTTGGAGGATATTTACAATATCATGTCGGTTTTGTCGTACCAAAACTAGCAAACAAGGTTTGCGGGTTATTCGATCCATGTTTGGATTGAAGCAAGCATAGGTTCTTGGAATTTTCATTTTGATGTAATCATAATGGTTTATGATTTAATTTAAAACGAAATGATTCTTGTGTATATAATAGGTTAGTGGGAGCGCTCTGACAGTGGTTGTCCTATACAATAATGATAAAATACATCATTTCTTGGAAATGATATTCCCATAAATATTATCGGTGAAAGCTTGGCTTTCATAAAACTCTCCGAAAACTCGTACATTGAAAAATGTACGCAACCTGGTGTCTCATATGCTTTGAGCATATGGATTCACAAACAGGCCAATCCAAGTGATAGTCACTGGATTGATGTTAAGAACATCTGTTAGTATCTTAGAGATCTTAGGATGTTGTCTCAATCTATGGAGATGGAGAACTTGAAGTGACTGGGATCACTGCTGCAAGTTTCTTAAACCGATAAAGACGACTAAAAGTCGCAAACGGTACTGTACACAGTTTGAATAACGGAACAGTGAGCTGGAAATCTTCCAAGCAAGATAATGTTACCGAGTAAACAAAAAATGCGGGTTATTGCTGCAGCTGAGGCAGCAATAGAAACCTTCTGGTTGATACAAAATCTAATTAGATTAGATACAGTTCTGTTAACAGCTGAGCTAGGCGTCAGCACAGGCTAAAGAATTAATGGTCTCATCAACGATCCAGATACATACTTCGATATTCATCTGATTCGTTCGGATCATACATCGTGGCGATGTGATGATTGTATAAATCGCATCAGATGATAATCATGCAAATCCGCTGACGAAAGATTTTTCTCAGCAGTTTGAGCCAACCGTACATAGTTCGGGTGTAAGACACTCGAGTGACTGGCTTTAGGCCAAGTGGGAGATTGTTGGACAATTAAGACCCATAGCGTCACTATTTGTACAGATCATGATGTTGTTGTACAAATTAACTATGTGACAAAGGAGATTGCACTCTTATCATTTGTGATTAGATCACCTGGATATATAAATGATAGGAGGTCCCTATGATTTGTTCTTGGATTGAGAATGATATGAGACAGTATCAATCCACGAAGGATAAATCATTAAATATCCATAGTCAGAGCATTATCGAGATTGGACATCGATGAATACGTAAAAGACTAGTATTACACTTGTGCGCGTTGTGAGGGCACAAGGGCATAGTTCTCATATATTTGGGTATAGGATACTCATGGAAGTGTAATACGAGGTTGTGTTTTACCGATGGTACGGGAAACAGCTTCGCTCTGGATAGACCCCCTCGGAATTCCATTGGTAGTATGACTACGTGTCTATAGAATTCCAAAATCAGGTAGCTGTATTTGGTCTTAACCTGAGACTTGCACCGCTAATACTTGCGACAATCAATATACTTTGGTTGCTGTCGTCCAGGGCTTTAACAGGCTCCGTGTACGCCTATACTGGGTATATTGAGAATCGTATCGTGTTGGGTGTTATGTCAAGACGAAAGTGTCACTCCAATCATATGGAGTTGATGATCGCGCAGGGATACAGAACTGGTTCTCTAAAAAGGGCAACCGTCGGGATAATATGACTTGGTCATGATTATCCGATATTAAAGAGACTAGTTGTTCGTCATCTGATATATGCTTCGTACGGGGTAGACACTGTACCAGCCCCAGGCCTTGCATGTGATCATCCAATATTGGACAGAAATACGCAATACTACGTATACTACGCCTGATATAGATCCTTTATTCCTGTAAGGATATTTCTGGAGAATTGGGTAGGGATGGCGAATTGCTAGAAGCCAACCTTATCTTGTAAATCGGTATAAACGTAGTATGAGATACTTACATGTTCGGATAGTCCGACGACCGAATTTACTGCCAACATATCCGGGGATCTCATGGGTCGCTTCCCAAAGATTCACCGATGACGTATGACTCGCACTCTAAATTAATCTGGGATTAATTAGAAGAGAGAGAAAATTAATCTGGGATTAATTACAGATATATTTTATCTGGGATAAAATACTATTTAAAGAGAGAAAACGATTAATTTGGAATTAATCGATAAATTAATATATTCGATATATTAAATGAAATTGGATTTCGACGCATAATTGAAATTAGATTTTAATTCGGGCGAACAAATTAATTTAGAATTAATTCGTTAGCGACGTGAATAGTGACTTTGCTAGGCGTAATCATTTAATTGCGTCACAACGGAAAATTCATTAATTTGGAATTAGCAAACCCGAGCCCGGTATATTTGCGAGCGCATTCGCATTTCAAATTCGAGTGCGGTACGCAAGTCAATCAAGCGTCAAATCATTAGTCAAATCAAGCGTCAAATCGCAAGTCACATCAAGCGTCAAATCATGTCACTTTGAGTGATGTGATAATTGGATTGATTGATGTGATTGATTGATTGATTGATTGTGGTGGTTGATAGCTTTAATTGTTTGACTTTTTAAAGCAAATTTTGCTATATGTTTTGGAAATCAATTACCAAAATCATTCAACACATTTCATCTCTCTCTCTCTCCAATTTCTCTCCTCTCTCACGTCCTTGGGGCTGGTTTTTCTTCTGTTTTAGAAACGGCCACTGCCGAGTGACTTGAAGAAAATGGGAAGCAAAAGTGCTTGATTTTTGTGGCAAAAATCAAGAGAGCTAGCACTCCGAGAGACATGCGAAGGTGATAGGGAAGTCCACCCATGAGCCGAGAATCATTTGACGAAGCTTGGAGCTTGTTCAAGGACCTCCAATGGCCGAAAATGAAGAGCAAAACAGCAGCCACTGCCGAGTAGAAAACAATGAGCAGAAAGAATTTTTTGTTCGTCAAAGCGTCGGTCAACCGATCGATGTGAGTATTCCGTGACTTTCTTGATTGTATTCACACATGTTCATGCTTGTTTATCGATCCTTGGGACCTTAGTAAACTCCAAAAATGGTATCATGGTGTTGTTGGATAATTATGACCCATAGCGTCACTATTTGTGCAGATCATGATGTTGTTGTACAAATTAACTACTTGACAAAGGAGAGTGCACTCTTATCATTTGTGATTAGATCACCTATAAATGATAGGAGGTCCTTGTGATTTGTTCCTGGATTGAGAATGATATGAGACAGTATCAGTCCACGAAGGATAAATCATTAAATATCCCTAGTCAGAGTATTATCGAGATTGGACATCGATAAATGCGTAAAAGACTAGTATTACACTTGTGCGCATTGTGAGGGCATAACGACATAGTTCTCATATATTTGGGTATAGGATACTCATGCAAGTGTAATAGGAGGTTGTGTTTTACCGATGGTACGGGAAACAGCTTCGCTCTGGATAGACCCCCTCGGAATTCCATTGGTAGTATGACTATGTGTGTATGGAAGTCCGAAATCAGGGTAGGTGTATTTGGTCTTAACCTGAGACTTGCACCGCTAATACTTGCGACAATCAATATACTTTGGTTGCGGTCGCCAAGGCTTTAATAGGTTTTGTGTACGCCTATGCTGGTATATTTATAATCGTAGTGTGATGTCAAGACGGAAGTGTCACTCCAGTCATATAGAGATGATGGTCGCGTAGGATACGGTACTGGTTCTCTTAAGTACTGCAGTCATCGGGATAAAATGACAAGGTCATGTTTATCCGATTATAGAGACTAGTTACCAGATATCCGATATGTGCTTCGTACGGGGCAGACACAATTCCAGCCCCAGGCCTAGCATGTGATCATCCGATACTGGATCGACATACACAATACTACGTATATTATGCCTGATATAGATCCTTTATTCCGGTAAGGATATTTCTGGAGAATTGGGTAAGCATGGCGCTTTGCTAGAAACCAACCTTGTCTTGTAAATCGGTATAAACGTAGTACTAGGTACTTACGTGTTCGGAGATTCCTAAGGTCCCAAGGATCAATAAACAAGCATGAACATATGTGAATACATACGAGGGAGTTACGGAATACTCACATCGATCGGTTGAGCGACGCGCGAGGCAACAAAAATCTTCACTGCCCACTGCCATGGTCACGGCAAACTGCAGTTCTACCTCCTCCATATTCGGTTTTTGAGCTCCTTCGTCAAGCTCCAAGCTTCGTCAAACGATTCATGGCTCATGGGTGGACTTCCCTATCACCTTCGTATGTCTCTCGGAGTGCTAGCTCTCTTGATTTTTGCCACAAAAACCAAGCACTTTGCTTCCCTTGCTCACGATTTTCTGGGCAGAAAACCAGTGAATAATAGCCCACATTGGGCGTGTGAGAGAGGAGAGAAAAGAGAGGAGAGATGATGAAATGTGTAATTGATTTTGGTTTATTTGTTTTCCAAAAACATATACCAAATTTTGGCTTTAGAAAAGTCAAACCAATTAAAGCCATCAATGCCAACCACACACATCAACTCACATCAACTTCCATCAATCAATGAATAGTGATTGGCGTCAATCACTCAAAGAGAAAGACATTCATCACTTGATTGACGAATGATGTGACGCTAGTTGCGACTAGCGATTTGACACTTGATTTGATTTACGTGCCGCACTCGAATTTGAAATGTGAATGCACTCGTAAATAATCCCGGGCTCGGGTTCGCTAATTCCAAATTAACGAATTTTCTGTTGCGACGTAATTAAATCTAATTTAATTAAATAATCATGCCCAGCATAATTACTATTCATGTCGCTAACGAATTAATTCTAAATTAACTCGTTCGCCCGAATTAAAATCTAATTTTAATTCCACGTCGAAATCTAATTTCGTTTAATATATCAAATATATTGATTTATCGATTAATTACAAATTAATCATTATCTCTCTTTAATTGATATTTTATCCAGATAAAATATCTCCGCAATTAATCCCAGATTAATTTTCTCTCTCATCTAATTAATCTCAGATTAACTAAAAGTGCGAGTCATACGTCATCGGTGAATCTTCGAGAAGCGACCCATGAGATCCCCAGATATGTTGGCAGTAAATACGGTCGTCGGACTATCCGAACACGTAAGTACCTAGTACTACGTTTTACCGATTTACAAGACAAGGTTGGCTTCTAGCAAAGCGCCATGCCTACCCAATTCTCTGGAAATATCCTTACAGGAATAAGGATCTATATCAGGCATAGTATATGTGGTATTGCGTATTTTTGTCCAATATCGGATGATCACATGCAAGGTCTGGGGCTGGTACAGTGTCTGCCCCTTACGAAGCATATATCGGATTACGAGCAACTACTCTCTTTAATATCGGATAATTATGACCAAGTCATATTATCCCGACAGTTGCAACCTTTTTAGAGAACCAGTTCTGTATCCCTGCGCGATCATCAACTCCATATGACTGGAGTGACACTTCCGTCTTGACATCATACCCAACACACTACGATTCTCAATATACCCAGCATTGGCGTACACAGAACCTGTTAAAGTCCTGGACGACCACAACCAAAGTATATTGATTGTCGCAAGTATTAGCGGTGCAAGTCTCAGGTTAAGACCAAATACACCTACCCTGATTTCGGATTTCCATAGACACATAGTCATACTACCAATGGAATTCCGAGGGGGTCTATCCAGAGCGAAGATGTTTCCCGTACCATCGGTAAAACACAACCTCCTATTACACTTGCATGAGTATCTTATACCCAAATATATGAGAACTATGTCGTTGTGCCCTCACAACGTGCACAAGTGTAATACTAGTCTTTTATGCATTCATCGATGTCCAATCTCGATAATGCTCTGACTATGATGTTTAATGATTTATCCTTGGTGGACTGATACTGTCTCATATCATTCTCAATCCAAGAACAAATCATAGGGACCTCTCATCATTTATATATCTAGGTGATCTAATCACAAATGATAAGAGTGCAATCTCCTTTGTCACATAGTTAATTTGTACAACAACACCATGATCTGTACAAATAGTGACGCAATGGGTCATAATTGTCCAACAATCTCCCACTTGGCCTATAGCCAGTCACTCGAGTGTCTTACACCCGAACTATGTACGGTCGGCTCAAATTGCTGAGAAAAGATTTTCGTCAGCGGATTTGTATGATTATCGTCTGATCCGATTTATACGATTATCACATCGCCACGATGTATGATCCGAACGAATCAAATGAATAGTCAAAGTATGTATCTGGATCGTTGATGAGACCATTAATTCTTTAACCTGTGTTGTAGCCTAGCTCAGCTGCTAACAGAACTCTATCTAATCTAATTAGATTTATTATCGACCCAAATGGCTTCTATTGCTGCCTCAGCTGCAGCAATAACCCGCATTTGTTGTTTATTCGGTAACATTATCTTGCTTGTAAGATTTCCAGCTCACTGTTCCGTTATTCAAACTGGATAGTACCGTTTGCGACTTATAGTCGTCTTGATCGGTTAGGAAACTTGCTACAGTGATCCCAGTCACTTCAAGTTCTCATTCCCCATAGTTTAAGACAGCATCCTCAGTTCTCTAAGAAACTAACGGATGTTCTTAACATCAATCCAGTGACTATCACTTGGATTGGCCTGATTGTGAATCCATATGCTCAAAGCATATGAGACACCAGATCGCGTATATTTTTCAATGTATGATTTTACGGAGAGTTTTCTGAAAGCCAAGCTTTCACCGATTATTTTATGGGAATATCATTTCCAAGAAATGACATATTATCATTATTGTATAGGACATTTATTGTAAGTGCGCTCCCACTAACCCTCTTATATACATAAGAATCATTTCGTTTTGAATTAAATCATAAACCATTATGATTACATCAAAACGATAATTCCAATAACCTATGCTTGCTTCAATCCAAACATGGATCGAATAACCCACAAACCTTGTTTGCTAGTTATGGTACGACAAAACCGACAGGATGTTGTAAACATCCTCCAAAAGGTTTCCTTTTTAGGAAAGCGATTTTCCCGTAAAGTTGTCATATTTCATAAATGAAACACGCAGCTTTAGTAAGCATTATCCAAATGGATTTGCCATGGCAACAGGTAAAAGGTTGAATCGTAATCAACACAATATTGATAACGATACCTTTCCGCTAAAAGCCTAGCTTTATACGTTGGTATGTTGCCTTCCATGTATGTCTTCCTTGAAGACTTATAGTACTAGTAGGCACAATTCCTTGCGGTACATCAACTAATATCCAAACTTGTTGATATACATGGAATCCATTTCAAACTTATGACACTTTGTCATAATAGGGAGTCGATACCTTGTATCACTTCCTTATACGTAGTCAGTTGGTATACCTCAACAAGATAGACATCTTTATGAGGTGAGATCAGAAACCCATAACCCAGGTGGTTTTCTGACTCTCTCCGACATACGCGGTTCTTGTGTATTTGAAGATTAATGGTATAGTTTCATCATTGATGAACTATTTATGTTCCATTAGGAATCGGTGCCTTGAACAGTATTACTCTGATTTTCATCGAGTTTTACTATCCTCCCACTTACCACTGCATATAGGTATTCCTCTTAGGAAAACCGCATGGTGAGATACAATCTAATTGTTCTCTTGTGAGATGTATAAGTACTATACTTTGGTATCCCTAGGATAACCTACAATTGACACTTATCTGATTTGGGTTTTAGTTTGGTATCATCCAAAATTATGCCCAGCATACCCAAATGTTCAGAGTGAGAAACCCGATTTCTTTCCCGTTCATATCTAATATGAGATTTGTCAAACAGATTATTATGGAACCTTATTCTAAATAAGTTCTGCACTGTTAATGCTGTTGGTTTCTATTAACGTCCCTAGATCAATTATAAGCATGAATCAAGTGCGAATACACATCGAAGAAGTTGCGGAATACTTACATCGATCCCGTTAAGTATCACACAATCTTGACTTTGGCCAACAAATTGTATGATAATTAACTAGGTATATTTCTAAGATCGATTGGATCCAATCCAATTCCTAGATCCGGTAGGGGGACATCCAAGTCCGAAACATATATCTTATATATGCCAATACATCCAATGTATTACCTAACCTTTTTCCTCTGAATCAACTAAGCCTTGGCTTTGGCACAACAAACTTAGTGATCCCAGTTAAGCGTGACCCATTGACCATAGAAAGCTTCGTAATCAATGTCGATGGACAAGAAATGGTCTTGACTTTGGCCAACAAACCACAACTTGGACAAGACACCAATATGGAACAAAGACTTCGTGATTCAAACACATATTCGACAAACAAAGGTCTTGACTTTGGCCAACAAACCAATGTCGTCTCGGATCTTGAGTGAGAATCACTCAATGGAAGGAAAGACGCTTAATATTTTGCGAGGGTTTTTCGTGTGCAAATTGGCAACCAATTTATTATCTTTGTTAAGGTCTCATCATCATACACCCTTAAACATGCATTCTAAACACATAATAAAGCGCGTATAAAAAAATAATAATGATTTGCGGATGGATACTTTACAAATTGATCCTAGATCAAATATCTCCCCTTCTCTCTCCCGCTAGCACAAGTATTCACTTCTACCCGTTACACTACACTTCTAAAGAAACCTCATTTACATTGAGGGGAATATGTGAGAAGAGAATACAAAGAAATGAGAGGTAATAAGGCTGGACACGCAGGTCCAATTAATAAATCAAATTTATTACAACAATTTCTAAAATTGTCCCACCCATCTAATATCCATCCAATATACATTATTCATGCATCGCAACCATGTATTCACACAAGCATGTTATCAATCAATCTAATCAAATTAATTAATCTGATAATGAGTGACCATCCAATGTTCAAACAATGATTTGATTTTGCTCGAGTCAAACTCATTTTGCGAATAAGTAATTAAAGTACGAATTCTCGAATTAAATTAAACTACATCATTAAATCCAATTCACTATGCATTCAATTCTAATTCGCTATTTAATTCCAAATTAAATAATACACTTTATTAATGAACTTTTACGACTTAAATTCCAAATTTAATCGCAACGGGTCTCAAAGCCCGATTTAACGTCCAACGTCAATTTAATTAAAGTCCAATGGGCTTTTAATTAATTTCTTAAGGCGTGGACTTTTGGTCAACTCGGGTCAAACCGAATAACCAAAATCCAATCTGGGAATTACCCCATAAGCCTAGAAATCAATCTTGACCCATTAGGCCCAATTAAACTTTAAAGGTCCATTAAGTCGCATTTGGGCTTTATGGATGCGGTTTTGGGCCTAATTGGATCCAACCAATTTTACCTTAACCCAACTTTGTACAACAAAGCCCAACAAGCCCAATTACAACATTAAAGCCCAAATCCAATTTTAAGGCCCAAATAATTAAATTCCAAAAATCCAATTTTAACCAATTTAATTACCAAAGTGTATAAGATGATTAATTACCCAAATTAACATTTCTAAAACATCAATATACACAATTAATCATGCTCATTTTCATCATCACATGTCCAACACATTTTGATTAAAATCAAACCCAAACATGCTTAAAAGCTCTCGGCAATGGGGACTAATTTTATGTCCGATTCGTTTTCAATCCAATTAAATTCACAATCGACATTAAATCAACATCCCAAATCGTTTCAAGTCATCCAATGATCAACGAAACAAAAATTACCAAGAATTAGGGCATAAGGTACATTTGGCCAAGTCATGTATTTTGAGGAAAAATTATCCAATTCAAAATTCATCAAATTGACAATGCATAACACCATGTTATCATCAATTAAGCATACTCAAACATCCAATTTCATCCAAATATGCTCAAATCATTTTTACCCAAATTTTACCCTAAGTTGATTTCATGCTCAAACCTTGCTCTAGATGTCATTGTTGGTTTCTATTAAGGTCCCAAGATCAATTATAAGCATGAATCAAGTGCGAATACACATCGAAGAAGTTGCGGAAAACTTACATCGATCGGTTGAGCGAGGCGGAGGCAACGAAACTGATTTCTTTTCCTCTTGAACTGGTTCGACAGTGAGCAGTTTTTGCTCACTGGTTTGGCCTTCGTTTGGTCCTTCATCAAGCTCCAAGCTTCGTCGAACGGTTCCCGGCTCATGGGTGGACTTCCCTATCACCTTCGCATGTCTCGTAAGTGTGCTAGCACTTGAGATTTTGCCAGAAAATCCCACTCCAAGCTTCCCTCACTGCTCGGAAAAACATAAGAAAAATGGTACTGGTTTGGGCGTGAGAAGAAGGAGAAAGAGGAAGAGAGAAATGTGTTGAATTGTTGGTATTTTGTGTATAAAATCCACTTATATATTTTCCAAAAAATAATAAAATGATTTACCACAAATTTGGCTTTACAAAAGTCAAACAATAAAGCCACACCAACCTCCATCAACTCACATCAATCCATCAATCATGAATAGTGACTTGCGTCAATCACTCAAAGTGAAAGACATTTATCACTTGATTGACGAAAGATGTGACGCTAGTTGCGACTAGCGATTTGACGCTTGATTTGACTTGCGTGCCGCACACGAATTCGAAATACGAATGCGCTCGCAAATAATCTCGGGCTCGGGTTCGCTAATTCCAAATTAACGATTTTTCCGTTGCGTCGTAATTAAATGATTACGCCTAGCGAAATCACTATTCACGTCGCTAACGAATTAATTCTAAATTAATTCATTCGCCCGAATTAAAATCTAATTTTAATTCCGCGTCGAAATCTAATTTCGTTTAATATATCAAATATATTAATTTCTCGATTAATTCCACATCTCTCTTTAATGATATTTTATCCCAGATAAAATATCTCCGCAATTAATCCCAGATTAATTTTCTCTCACTTCTAATTAATCCCAGATTAATTTAGAATGCGAGTCATACGTCATCGGTGAATCTTTGGGAAGGGACCCATGAGATCCCCGGATATGTTGGCAGTAAATTCGATCGTCGGACTATCCGAACACGTAAGTACCTCGTACTACGTTTATACCAATTACAAGACAAGGTTGGCCTCTAGCAAAGCGTCATGCCTACCCAATTCTCCGGAAACATCCTTACAGGAATAAAGGATCTGTATCAGGCGTAGTATACGTAGTATTGCGTATTTCTGTCCAGTATCAGATGATCACGTGCTAGGCCTGGGGCTGGAATTGTGTATGCCCCATACGAAGCACATGTCGGATGTCTGGTGACTAGTCTCTATAATCGAATAAACCTGACCTTGTCATTTTATCCCGATAGCTGCAACATTTAAGAGAACCAGTCCCGTATCATACGTGATCATCATCTCCATATGACTGGAGTGACACTTCCGTCTTGACATCACACCCAACACACTATGATTCTCAATATACCCAGTATTGGCGTACACAGAACCTGTTAAAGCCCTGGACGACCTCAACCAAAGTATATTGATTGTCGCAAGTATTAGTGGTGCAAGTCTCAGGTTAAGACCAAATACACCTACCCTGATTTCGGACTTCCATAGACACATAGTCATACTACCAATGGAATTCCAATGGGGTCTTATCCAGAGCGAAGCTGTTTCCCGTACCATCGGTAAAACACAACCTCCTATTACACTTGCATGAGTATCCTATACCCAAATATATGAGAACTATGTCGTTGTGCCCTCACAAACGCGCACAAGTGTAATACTAGTCTTTTACTTATTTATCGATGTCCAATCTCGATAATACTCTGACTAGGGATATTTAATGATTTATCCTTCGTGGAGTGATACTGTCTCATATCATTCTCCGTCCAGGAACAAATCATAGGGACCTCTCATCATTTACACATCTAGGTGATCTAATCACAAATGATAAGAGTGCAATCTCCTTTGTCACATAGTTAATTTGTACAACAACACCATGATCTGTAAAAATAGTGACGCTATGGGTTATAATTGTCCAACAAATGCTTATCCGTTGAATGAAATGGTAGCTCAGAGCGACTCATGATTAACCTTATCATGTCCAACAAGATTCGGTTTATCCGTTCGGACACACCGTCAAACTGACGTGTTCCGGGAGGAGTCCTCATTGAAAGAATAATATACTCTTTCAAGAATTTAAGAAACTTATTGCTTAAGTATTTTCCATTACGGTCTTACCGTGACGGTTTAATACTTTAGCCGATCTGTTTGTCTATTTCATTTCGAAACTAAAAGTTTCCGATTTGTGTTTCAATAGAAACACATAACCATAACGCGATGCAACATCCGTAAAGCTCACGAAATATTCATATCCACCTCTAGCCTAGCTAGTCATGGGCCCACTTGCTTCACTATGAACTAGGGCTAACAGATTGGTGGCATTTACACTTTTACCAAGTAAATAGTGTTTTAGGAACTTTGCCCAATAAACTAGATTCGTAGACTTTATTTGAATGGAATCAAATTTGTCCTAGTACCCACTCTTCAAAAGTGTGGATATACGAGTCTGGTTTAATTGTGTTCCAGACAACAATGCCACATCTAGTTTCTTCTGATCAAATCAGTTTGAGCTGTTTGTTTGTCATGTTATATATTTGAGATTTATTTATATTCAAAATATAAATGCTGTTATTCACATCTAATGTGTATATCTCAAATCATCTTTATATAATAAAACACTTTAGTGTTCTAGAATATAAAGGTTCACCCGCAGCGGGTTATACACTAATATAGAGATAATGTATATAGTCAAACTAGTTACATTATAACAGTTTCCTATTTTAGGTACACACCCGAAAGGTAGTTCCTAAACTTAGGTATCTACGGTTAAAATAGCGACTTTCGTCTCGTTTTCAATTCGCAGATAAATCTCTATTGAAGTCAGTATCCTGTTCAAAACAGATTCTGAACATCAATATATATTTATGTATCACACTAAGTATCTAAAATCCAATTTTAATACTAGTTGTGAACATATTTATGACAAACATATTTGAAGTCAGAGCCTTGCTCGTCTTCAATTCCTTCATGTCTGCATTGTCCAAACGGCAGTCACGCTTCCGCGATCCCCTTTGCCATATTTAGGCAGACATTTTGGGATATGTCCTTTATCTTCCAGAAGACTATAATGATTTTGCCTTTGCCCTTTTCAACACTCAAGAAGCCTTTGGCCTAGCCTCGGGTTTCTGGAATATCGAAGTGAGGTGCGCCTAGCGCTACTTGCCTTATTGCAAAGTTTGACTTTATCTCCTTCAGAATAGTCATTAACTCTCCAAGAGTTATTAATTGCAATTTTAGTACTTCTAAAATCTAAGTATAGATTTACGAAGATCCTTCAATTTCATTATCATACTTTAAGGATCTAATCCTTAGTTCTGATTCAGAAATTAAAGAGTCTACTATGACAAGCTTAATGGATTAAGCACTAAAGTTATCATTACATGAGGCTGGGCACGCAGGTCCAATTAATAAATCAAATGTATTACAATAATTTCTAAAATTGCCCCACCCATCTAATATCCATCCGATATAAATTATTCATGCATCGCAACCATGTATTCACACAAGCATGTTATCAATCAATCTAATCAAATTAATTAATCTGATAATTAGTGACCATCCAATGTTCAAACAACGATTTGATTTTGCTCGAGTCAAACTCGTTTTGCGAATAAGTACTCAAAGTACGAATTCTCGAATTAAATTAAACTACATCATTAAATCCAATTTAATATGCATTCAATTCTAATTCTCTATTTAATTCCAAATTAAATATTACACTTTATTAACGAACCTTAACGATTTAAATTCCAAATTTAATCGTTACGGGTCTCAAAGCCCGATTAACGTCCAACGTCAATTTAATTAAACTCCAATGGGCTTTTAATTAATTTCTTGAGGCGTGGACTTTTAGTCAACTCGGATCAAACCGATAACCAAAGTCCAATCCGGGAGTTACCCCATAAGCCTAGAAATCAATCTTGGCCCATTAAGCCCAATTAAACTTTAAAGGTCCATTAAGTCGCATTTGGGCTTTAAGGATGCGGTTTGGGGCCCAATTGGATCCAATCCAATTTGCCTTAACCCAACTTGGTACAACCAAGCCCAATAAGCCCAATTACAACATTTCAAGCCCAATTTCCAAAATTAGCCCAAATAATTAAATTCCAAAAATCCAATTTTCCCAATTTAATTACACTAAAGTGTATAACACAATTAATCACCCAATTAACATTCCTAAAACATCAATTAGCCTAATTAATCATGCTCTTCATCATTAAATCATGTCCAACACAATTAACAAAAATCAAACCCATATACATGCTTTAGTACTCTCGGCAATAAGGGGTAATTTTTGTCCGATTCGGTTTCAATCCAATTAAACCTACAATCGACATTAAATCATCATTCCCAATTGATTTAAGTCATCCAATGATCAAAAATCAAAAAATCACCAAGACATTTTAGGGCACATGTATTCGGCCAACACCAAAAAATTGGGGAAATTTGTTCCAAACATAATTTCAACAAATTGATCCAATCAATCCTCAATTCAAACACATTTAAGCATACTAATTCATCCAATTTCATTAATCATGCTCAAAATCAAGTTTACCCAAATTTTAAGCCCTAAACTTTTTCATGCTTTTCCTTGCTCTTGATACCATTGTTGGAGATTGCTAAGGTCCCAAGGATCAATAAACAAGCATGAACATATGTGAATACATACGAGGGAGTTACGGAATACTCACATCGATCGGTTGAGCGACGCGTAAGGCAACAAAAATCATCACTACCCACTGTCATGGTCACGGCAAACTGTAGTTTTGCCTCCTCCATATTCGGCTTTTGAGCTCTTTCGTCAAGCTCCAAGCTTCGTCAAACGATTCGCGGCTCATGGGTGGACTTTCCTATCACCTCCGCATGTCTCTCGGAGTGCTAGCTCTCTTGATTTTTGCCACAAAAACCAAGCACTTTGCTTCCCTTGCTCACGATTTTCTAGGCAGAAAACCAGTGAAGAATAGCCCACTTTGGGCGTGTGAGAGAGGAGAGAAAAGAGATGAGAGATGATGAAATGTGTAATTGATTTTGGTTTATTTGTTTTCCAAAAACATATACCAAATTTTGGCTTTAGAAAAGTCAAACCAATTAAAGCCATCAATGCCAACCACACACATCAACTCACATCAACTACCATCAATCAATGAATAGTGACTGGCGTCAATCACTCAAAGTGAAAGACATCCATCACTTGATTGACGAATGATGTGACGCTAGTTGCGACTAGCGATTTGACGCTTGATTTGATTTGCGTGCCGCACTCGAATTCGAAATGCGAATGCGCTCGTAAATAATCCTGGGCTCGGGTTCGCTAATTCCAAATTAACGAATTTTATGTTGCGACGTAATTAAATCTAATTTAATTAAATAATCATGCCAAGCATAATTACTATTCACGTCGCTAACGAATTAATTCTAAATTAACTCGTTCACCCGAATTAAAATATAATTTTAATTCCGCGTCGAAATCTAATTTCGTTTAATATATCAAATATATTGATTTATCGATTAATTCCAAATTAATCGTTATCTCTCTTTAATTGATATTTTATCCCAGATAAAATATCTCTGCAATTAATCCCAGATTAATTTTCTCTCTCATCTAATTAATCCCAGATTAACTAAAAGTGCGAGTCATACGTCATCGGTGAATCTTCGGGAAGCGACCCATGAGATCCCCAGATATGTTGGCAGTAAATATGGTCGTCGAACTATCCGAACACGTAAGTACCTAGTACTACGTTTTACCAATTTACAAGACAAGGTTGGCTTCTAGAAAAGCGCCATGCCTACCCAATTCTCCGGAAATATCCTTACAGGAATAAGGATCTATATCAGGCATAGTATACATGGTATTGCGTATTTTTGTCCAGTATCGGATGATCACATGCAAGGCCTGAGGCTGGTACAGTGTTTGCCCCGTACGAAGCATATATCTGATTACGAGCAACTAGTCTCTTTAATATCGGATAATTATGACCAAGTTATATTATCCCGACGGTTGCAACCTTTTTAGAGAACCAGTTCTGTATCCCTGCGCGATCATCAACTCCATATGACTGGTGTGACACTTCCGTCTTGACATCACACCCAACACACTACGATTCTCAATATACCGAGCATTGGCGTACACATAACCTGTTAAAGTCCTGGACGACCGCAACCAAAGTATATTGATTGTCGCAAGTATTAGCGGTGTGTAGGACACAGAAACTGGGCGACGCATGTTGTTCCAGGCTCGCGGCCCGGTCGGGAGTACGGAGTAGCCCGTAGGGGACTAAACCGGAGAAATAAAATGGAGTCGCCACCCGATGTGAACCGGGAAAATGATTTAAGGCCGCACTCACCCCTCGCAAGGGAAGACCTCAAATCGTTGGGTTCGGAATGGTCCCTTACTTATGCCACTTGTAATGAGCGGATTTGTGCAATAATTTAACCAAGTCTACACAACATACATAGGGACATAACATATTAACGACCTAATCATGCTTAAGAAATAAATAACATACTAGCAACCTAATCATGCTCAAGGGTACTTAGATCTAACATGCTTTCATCCAAATAACTCCACGCAATGTAACACAACGAGCATATTGAACCATTAAATCAACATGTAAAATCATTATCCAAACACATCATAAACTAATAACATGCATAAGGAATCAACTTAAATATGCTTTAAAAATATAAATAAAAAACTAAATTAAACCATGTTTAAATAATAAACGAATAACCTAAAGACTATAACATGCTCAAATACAAATTTGGATGAAACGAGATACGTGTATCTCAAGTGGTACGTGGCATTGTATCCCGAGTGCCAACCGCAATACCGTCCATTCGGATTCGGCTACGGAATTTACGTCCGAGTTTCCATCCGATATACCGCAAGAGAGAACACATATTCCATTCACCCGGAAAATCACATCATGCACCAATTCACAATACTCATGCGAAATAAAGTAATAAAATAACTAAAAAATAAAGGATAATAAATAAAAGGGTGCCCTCAGGTCTTACCTTTTAAGTCGCTTTCCGGGAGTGCGTTCCACGGTGCCGGAAGGGTATCATTTTGCTGCTTTCACTGGTCCGCTGTTTTTGCTATTTTCACTGGTTCACTCTTTCCACTGTTTTCACTGTTTTTACTGGTCCGCTGTTTCCGCTGTTTTTTAGTCTATTTTTGGGCCGATTTTGGGACGGTTTTCGGGGACGGTTTCAGGTGATTTGTCACTGTTTGCATTTGGTTTAACGATCATGCCTTCACGGCAATAAATTTCTGCTTCTGCGTTCAGGTCTAAACATCCAGTCTTACACGTTCTGGTTCATGTTGCGGTGTCTAAGGTCCGTGTGGTGCATTTGGCTTGATGTGTCAACCCGTCCCCTGTAGGTAGGCTAGGGGTGAGACGGAGACTAGAAACTGGCAGAGTTTCCCCTGTAATATGGGCAAATCCTCCATATACAAGGAAAATCTAAAACTGAAAACTAGCAACATGAAAATTTTCTTAGGATCTCCATGATCCAACTCAAATAACATCATAAGGAAATACAATATCCTAATAACATATAAAGGCTCAATGCCTCACAACACAATACAAGTTTCTCTCAAGAAATACACAACCAGAGTTTAAACTTTGAAACATAACCAGGACATTCTATTGTTGGCACAACCTTTCTCTATAGCAGGAATGATGATGACACAGCAGATGGAAAGGATGATCTACTAAACTGCTGAACCTGAAATATTAGGGAACGGGGTAAGCTCACGCTTAGTGCAATGGATCACAGCTTAGTGCCGTGGATAATCAAGTAACAAGGTGGATCGAACAAGTCTTTCATAGTATATATAAATCACATAAGCTGTAAATCAATATCTCAAACATTTACTTAAAATCATAAATCTCATTTCTCATAAACTCATTTCTCATAAAACTCAAATCATAAATTCATTTCTCATAAAGCTCATACTGCTCAAAAATACTCTGTAAATATAAATCTGTTTATTCATCTATATGCCAACCTCATGACAAATACGGCAAAGCTGGCAACATGGGGCTCCCCACGGCAAAACTGGCATCCGGAGCAAACTGGCAACGTGAGACCTTATCTCACGGCAATAACTGGCAACATGAGACCTTATCTCATGGCAATAATCTGGCACATATAAGTACACGGGGTGCATCCTAACATAAAAATCATTTCCAAAATCCATGCTCATATATCTCAAATCATGCAAGTTTCTCATATATCACAAACACGTGATTTCAACATAATCAATATTCGATCCATACCTTATAGCAAATATATAAAATTTCTGAAAACAAACTCATTTAATGCATTACCTTAAAATTCATTTAAGAAAACATACATACTATATACTTTTGAAAACATCATGTTACAGGTTTATCCACGCACCTGATGAGCTGACTACTGGAAAAAGAAATAAGCAGCAGGACCGTCCCTGCTTACAGTATCACGATCACCTAAAAGACAAAAGAATATATATGAGGAACATATTCCTAACTAGAATAGACGAAAGAATATGCATGAAACGTGGTTCGGTCACTCTCGAAATCTTAATGAAATTCTGGCAAGGTCTCGATTATAAAACGGACTTCCTCAACACAATCCAAACTCATCATCTTACATTCTGATTCATTCTCAACAATCCAGATACATAACATGCTTAAATTGACAATTTCGATAATTACACGGAAATTACGATTTGGAGGCCCAATACTACTCGGAATGGTCTGAAATTCACGGAGGAGACTCGGGAGAACAATGCGAACATACTGCCCGGCGCGTGGTGGCCACGCGCCGTTTGGCCAAGCCGCGCGTGGGCCTCACGCGCCGTCACGAGGGACGCGCGTGAGCTTCACGCGCCGGTCCGATCGGAAGTTTTCCGACGGCCGAACAAAGCTCTCCCTCTCCCGGATCTAATGGCGCTGACGGTTTGTCGATCGGAGTTCCGGATCAACGGGAAATCAAGAAATATCATAAAAAGTTCCTTACCGAGATTTCTCCGAAAATTGGAAGTTTCCCGAGATGAAACTACCACCAAAATGATCCTCTCGTTGAGATCTACACTTTTCCTTAAGGACTCGGTCGGGTTTGAGCTACGGATCAAGACTGAAACTTCTCTTCTCTCTTTTTCTTCTTTTTCTCTTTCTTTCTCTCCTCTGCCTCACGTCCCTCTCTCTCTGACTTATTTTTCTTCTTTCTTTCTGTCACTATCCCACTTCTTGTATATCCTTCTGCCTTACTTTCTTTTTTTTTTTTTTTTTTATAAACCTGTGCGTAAGTGTGTGTATATATATAATATATATACAAATATGGCAAAATTCGTTTGCCACCCAAAACTCTTCCTTAACAGCATAATTAAATCCAAATTCAACCAATTTAATAATTAAATCCTTAAATTTTTAACCCACAAAAATAAAAATATGGGTAAAAATAATCCGGGGTGTTACATGATGAGTTGCTTCTACGTGATTGCATGAGCATGTTTTACGTGGAGAGCTCACGGCTTGCTGGTTTAGGGTTATTTTGGATCACGGTCAGTGTGCATGTATAGTTAGGGAGCTGTGTTTATTGTCGGCAAAGGGGTACGTGTGTGGCTGTCTCGGTCAGGGAGGAGGCAGTTCGTTGGGGGTTCACGGCTTATGGTCTCCTTCACGTGGTTAATGGGTTGAGTGGTATGTGCACAGCTGTTTAGGGTTTATGTGTGCAAACTGAGGGTGTTGTTTGCGTCGGTGATGGGCTGTTGTGAAGGGTTTTTGCGTTGAAGGTTAGCAGTCTCGGTCAGGTATGTAGGGTTTCTACGTGAGGGATGTACATGCATTCCGTGGCTATTTGTTACGCTGGGGCTGCTGGTTTCATGAAGTGAAGTGATCAACTCGGTTGAAGGGCAGTGCATGGGGGAAGCCGTGAGCAGCTAGGGTTTCATGTGAGTATGAGGGGGGGGGGGGGGGGCAGTTACATGAGGTAAATTAGAGGCTGCGTTGAGCATGGGCAGTGGCGAGAGAGTTTGTTGAGAGTGGTGTGCGTGTTTATGGTGCTGGTTTTGGACGTGTGCTGTGTGCATGAAATGGAGACTGGTCAGGTAGGTTTGACGATGAATGGAGCTGTGAGGGCTGTCGGCTTATTGATGGCATGAAGAGTTTGTATGGACTGATGATTTATGTGTGAGTGTGTTAAGTGCAGGGCTACGTGTGATGCTGTGCTGGGCGTGAAGCTTGGCAGTGAACTGAGCTGTTGGTGCGTTGAATGTGCAGGTGAGCTGAGCGTGAAGGAGTGAGTTAGGTGAAGGGGCAGTTATGTGTTGAAGGTGCTCGGCAGTGGCTGTGTTTGAGGGGTCTTACATGAAGAAGGGGCTCGGCAGTGAGGGGTTTCAGGTTTTTGCTGAGTTTAGGGACGTGAATAGGGCAGTTTTGTGAGCTGGGCGTGAAGGTCCTGGCAGTAGCTGATTTTTGTGCGTGGCAGTGGCGAGTGGCGTGAAGCTTGGTGGGTTGCAGTTGGCTTGCAAGGTGTCAAGGGGCTTATTTGCGTGGGGGGGGTTAGTCGTGAGGCTGCATGGTGTGAGCAGTGTTTGTGTTGGAGGGTAATAAGCGTGAAGGAGGATGACGGCGTGAAGGTTTGCAGTGAGTCCAGGGGTGAAGGGCGGTTGGTTTCAGAGGTTTTGTACGTCCAGTGTAGGGCGTCAGTGGCTTTTTTCCAGGTTAAGTGAGGGAGCAGTTAACGTGTCTGAATGACTAGGTTTGTGAGGGGCTGGCAGTGTGTTGTTGTTGCTTAGTGTGTCTCTGTGAATGCTTAGGGTTTATCGTGAATGGCTAAGGGCTGTTGAGAGGTGTGATAGAGTTGATGAAGGGCAGTCTTGCCGAGAGTGGTCCTTCATGATCGCGTGATGATAGTTGATTCCGAGAATGAGAGAGGCAATGAATGGTGCGTGAATCATGGTCCCCCGGGCTTGAGTGAAGGACGTGAATGATGATGAGTTAGGAGAGGGATGGGTGGTTATGGGTTGTTACATGAAGAGATCTCTGGCAGTGTATGGGTGAGATGATTTGTATGGGTGGTTGTATGGAGGGTGCAGGGGAATAATGGTTGATTGTGGATGGGTGAGAGATGGGTTTTTTTGTTATTTGGTGTTTGTTAATTTGCATGAGTGGGGTTTTGGAATATTGGTTCACGTGGGATTGTATGGGGGTGGAAAAGGTGGCATTTTGGTTTGGTTTTATTTGGAAAGTGGAAATGGGGTGTGGTTTGTGAACCGGGCCGAGGATAAATTTAAAATTGAGACCGAACGAGCGAACCCGAAGCTTGAACAAGCGAACCAAATCCAATAAAAAATATCAATTCTTGACTCTTCCCTTCCGACGACCGTTTTCCGCAACTTCCGCAACTAAAAAGTAGTGCCTCCATTCGAGGCTCATCATTGGGCTGATATGCAAAAATACAATGCCTACACGGTGCAAGTCTCAGGTTAAGACCAAATACACCTACCCTGATTTCGGATTTCCATAGACACATAGTCATACTTGTGGGAACACAAACTGGGCGACGCATGCTGTTCCAGGTTCGCGGCCCATTTGAGAGTACGGAGTAGCCCGCGGGGGACTAAATCAGAGAATAATGGAGTCGCCACCAGGTGTGAACCGGGACAAAGATTTAAGGCCGCACTCACCCCTCGCAAGGGAAGACCTCAAACCGTTGGGTTCGGAATGGTCTCTTACTTATGCCACTTGTAGTAAAATGATTTGTGCAATAATCTTACCAAGCCTAAGCAACATATCTCCAAGGATAATTTACTCCTAAGTTTGCATGCATAGGTACAAAGCTCATATCTAAGTTTACATATAATACATTTTCATATTTGCATACAACCTATTTGCATATAATCTATGTCCGAATTCATGCATAAAGATAAATTGACATACAAAAAGCATACAATTTCACATTGGTAGACACAGAAGCACAAACAAATAACATTCTTACAAGCATGCATATTAAGAAAAGACAATTAAGTGCATAATGGAAATAGATAACTAAAGAGGTAATACAAATGCATAAGGAAAAAAGAGACAACTATACGCTAAAATAGACATGTCGTGATGTGATGCAGAAAAGATATCTAGAATTGACACACACGTGCGTGGGCCTTTTTCCAAGTGGTACGTGGAATTGTATCCCGAGTACAAATCATACTACCGTCCATTCGGAATCGGCTATGAAATTTATATCCGGGTTTCCATCCTATATACCACGAGAAATAATGCCCAAATGCTATCATGACATGGGGACACCAATGATAATAGATCGAGCCAAGACAAGGGTAGATGATGCATTCAATGGATGAAAGACGCGGCAAATATCGTGGTAAATGTAGCCTTTTAGGATTTTCTTCCCCCAAATGGAGAACCTTTTAGTCCAACACCATAAGCCCATTGCGTTTTTCATTACAATGCGTACAAAGATAAAGACAACAATATCGGACTTCGTATACCCGATTGAACACATCTTACATTCAACCGAATATACATCAACGGCGCGGCAAAGTATCGTGGTAAAAGGTTTTAACCCCTCAGAATATGGGACATTTAATCCAACTTACTAAGCCCATGCGCTCGATCACATCATGCATATAAAAAATAAAGACAACAATATCGGTCTTCGTATACCCAATTGAACACATCTTACATTCAACCGAATATACATCAACCGGCGCGGCAAAGTATCGTGGTAAAAGGTTTTAACCCCTCAAAATAGGGGACCTTTAATCCAACTTACTAAACACATGTGCTCGATCACATAATGCATATAAAAAATAAAGACAATAATATCGGACTTCGTATACCCGATTGAACACATCTTACATTCAACCGAATATACATCAACCGGCGCGGCAAAGCATCGTGGTAAAGGGTTTTAACTACTCAAAATAGGAGACCTTTAATCCAACTTACTAAACCCATGCGCTCGATCATATAATGCATATAAAAAATAAAGACAATAATATTGGACTTTGTATACCCGATTGAACACATCTTACATTCAACCGAATATACATCAACCAGTGCGGCGAAGCATCGTGATAAAGGATTTTAACCCCTCAAAATAGGGGGACCTTTAATCCAACTTACTAAGCCCATGCGCTCAATCACATCATGCATATAAAAAAATAAAGACAACAATGTCGTGAATTGCCATGGGGCCGTTGAAAATGGTTATGTTTTGATTGACTTTAATTAGGCATGATATTTGTTTTATTTAGGCATTTAATTTGTTAATTAGGTGAGTAAATATTTTAAATTGGTGAGTGATTTATTAAATTATGAAGTGATTTATTTTAATTTTGGTAATGATTTATTTTAATTTTGGTATTAGATTTTAATTAAATATTAGTTTAATTTAATTTAGATTTATTTTAATTGGTTTAACTTAATTTAGATTTAATTTAATTGGTATTTAATTTGTGTTGGATTTTAATTGGTTTTAATTATATTTTAATTTACTTTAAATTAATTAACTTTAATTTAATTTAATTTAATTTGGGACATGCATTTTAAATGTTTTAATTTATTTATTGGATTGGGCTTGGTGTAGTTTTGGGCCAAGACTAAGGGTGTATTTTAATAACGGAGGTCCAACAAGCGAGCATGAAGCTAAACAAGCGACTAAAATCTAACAAAAAATATCGGTTCCCTTCCGACGTCCGTTTCCCGGGGCTCCCGCGACTTAAAAGGTAGTGCCTCCAAATGAGACTCACCATTGTGTCTTACATGCAAAAATGCAGTGCCTACAGTCGCCCCACTTTGATGGGACTTGTGTAATGTGTAACAGTGACAATCCTATCAAAGTTATGCAATGCATTTTTACTTACCTGGCTCACCAGCTGCCACCTGACTTGCCTGCTGCTCCGCTGAGCTGATGATGCAGTGGACCTCGATCCTGGGACGCATCCCAATAACTGCAACTGATGTGTGGGCCTCAACCCTGGGACGCATCCCCAAACTGGAACTGCAGTGGACCTCGATCCTGGGACGCATCCCAATAACTGCAACCAACAAAGGGGGCCTCGACCCTGGGATGCATCCCAATACCGCTAACAAAATAGGCCTTGACCCTGGGACGCATCCCAAAACTAAAGGTGCAGGGGACCAACGGCCCTGGGACGCATCCCGATAACTGCAACCGACAATGGGGGCTCAGGGCCCTGGGACGCATCCCGAAAACTAAAGGTGCAGGGGGGCAACGGCCTTGGGACGCATCCCAATAACTGCAACATACAACGGGGGCTCACGGCCCTGGGACGAATCCTGATAACGTTGCCAAAATAGGCCTCGACCCTGGGACGCATCCCCAAAACTAAAGGTGCATGGGGCCAATGGCCCTGGGACGCATCCCGATAACTGCAACAGACAACGGGGGCTCACGGCCCTGGGACGCATCCCGATAATGCTGCCGAAATGGGCCTCGACCCTGGGACGCATCCCAAAAACTACTGATGATATGGGTTTACAACCCTGGGACGCATCCCCAAAATGCTGATAAAATATGGGCCTCAACCCTGGGACGCATCCCTAAAACTGTTGATACTGATGGAGTGGGTACAACCCTGGGACACATCCCCAAAACTACTGATATAATATGGGCCTCAACCTTAGGACACATCCCCAAAACTGCTGATACTGATGAAGTGGGTTACAACCCTGGGACTCATCCCTAAAAATGATACTGATGATGCTGTTTGCCTCGACCCTGGGACTCATCCTTAAATTGATGTTGATGCTGATGTAGGTCTCGACCTTGGGACTCATCCTCAAAACTGATACTGATGCTGATGTAGGCCTCGGCCCTGGGACTCATCCCCGCAACTGATACTGATGATGACGTAGGCCTCGGCCCTGGGACTCATCCTTGAAACTGATGCTAATGTGGGCCTCGACCCTGGGACTCATCCCCAAAAACTGATACTGATGTAGATGTGGGCCTCGCCCCAAACCGGTACTGATATGGGCCTCGCCCGCAGACTGATACAGATGTGGGCCTCGCCCACAGACTGATACTGATGTGGGCCTCAACGCATACTGATACTGATGTGGGTCTCGCCCCTAGACTGATATTGATGTGATGCGGGCCTCGCCCCCCGAGTGTCATACCAAGCAGGAATGATTCTGATAAGGATGTGGGCTCCGCCCCAGAGTGCCATACCCGGCAAGACGGATTCTGATAAAGATGTGGGCCTCGCACTCAGAGTGCCATACTCGGCAAGACTGGTACTGATAAAGACGTGGGCCTCAACCCCTAGAGTGCCATATCCGGCAAGACTGGTTCTGATAACGATATGGGCCTCGCCCCCAAACTATTACTGATATGGGCCTCGCCCCCAAAATTGATACTGATATGGGCCTAGCCTCATACTGATACTGATATGGGCCTCGCCCCCATGTTGATACTGATGTGGGCCTCGCCCCAAACTGATACTGATATGGACCTTGTCCCAAACTGATACTGATATGGACCTCGTCCCAAACCGATACTGAAATAGGCCTCGCCCCCAGAGTCTCATACTCGACCAGACTAATAATGATAATGTGGGCTTCGCCCCAAGAGTGCCATACCCGGCAAGACTGATGCTGATGCTAATGTGTCATTTCAACATATTAAATTGCCTCTCATGAGATAATCCTGATAGCTAGACATATTCTCGTCCTCAACGAATGCTTTCGCATCAAAACCTGAGAACCTTCAAAGTACTTGATACACTCAACTCTGATCCTCTGAATATGTGATCTAAACTAGACTCCTAGTGTGTGTGCCAGGGCTCTTTCGCAGTTTATTCCTTAAGTGAACTAACTCGATGATTTCGTTTTGGAGAATCGGATCGGTGGGTCTAACCAAACTGGATGTCTTGATCACACTCTGTGATTACTTCGTCATACTCAACATGATATGGTCTTCTTCTCTTTTCTTGTCTCTTTCTTTTCATTCTTTTCATTTTTTTGGACACACCTACCCTTTAAGGTAGCATTTCTCCTCATGGTGGTCCTAATACTCGCCCATGGGTAACTTCACGCTTATCGGTTATAGGCGGTCTATTTTTCTTTTCTTTTCAGATACTTTCTTTGTTCCCAACCATATCATATATCGTAGCATAAGTAAACCAGGGTGGACATCCAGGCAAAAGGTCATTCATCGATCCATCATCCCTTCGGCTAGTCATCTTGCCAACCACTCAGGTTTCCACTGTTGATATTCCGTAATCAAATGCTCGCGAGTCCACCTGAGATCAATCCATTCAGAATACCAGACGAGAGCACGTCTCGCACTTATTGTTTCTAAAGTTTCTCCCTACAGCAAACAATGTCATCACCGGACATATGTCTAACTATCAAAGATTTCTCTCTCTCATTTTTTTTTCACTCATTCCACAGAATTCTTCTGTCATCTTCTGATAATGTGGGCTTCGCCCTCTTGAGATCCATTCCCGAAACTCAAACTCATATGGGCCTCAGCCCTGGGACTCCTCCCCAAAACTAGCACCAATGTGGGCCTCAACCCCTAGATTACTACCCGCATCTGTCACCAATATGGGCCTCAGCCCTAGGATTATTACCCGAATCTGATATTGTGCTTTCGCTGTTTCTGAATGGCTTGTCTTTGCTGTTTTCTCTTTTCTTCTTCAAAACCTGTGAACACAAAACAAAACAAACACAAAAGGAATGCAAAATGGGTTACGTGTATGCATGCATGCATGTGTTTCTTATCCCGTCGAGTTAGGTCTTCCACCAATTCTCTTGGTGACTGCTCAGTCTCAGGCAAAATATTGCTTCAATCTGTCAACATTGATCGGCTTGGTGAACTCATTCCCTTCCAAGTCTGACAGCATCACTACCCAATTTCTTATTACTGAACGGCTATCTTGTCTGTTCTGCTTGCTTCTTCCAAAAATTCACCGGGTTCGAAATATCAGTGAGTATCATAGTACCAAGGTTGAATACTTTTTTCAAATATACTTATGTTGCAGAGACTCAGGCAAGTTAACAAAATGAACATCTTTATTATCATTAAGAAAAGGTTCGAACAAATAGACAAAATCAATGTCTCTATTAATAAATGCTGGATCACAACTGAATAAGATCTGGGAGACAAACATCTCCATAAATTGCAACTTTATTTTCCCTTGCTTTCTTATTTCCTTCGACCATCAATTTCTCCAGGTACAGTAGTTCTTCTTCCCATTCACTTCTCCCTTTTGCAACCTCCGTCTCATCACTGTCTGAGAAGTTTTCCCAAAGATCCTCCCTCTACTTTATTTCACTTTTACCACTGTTGCCCCGTATCCCCATGCGAGAAGTTTGGTAGTTGTGGGTTTGGAAGACAATATTGTCGGGTAGGCTGGAGTCAATAATATGGGTAGGTGTAGGTTTTCTGTGTGTGTTGGGTTGTTATTTTTCCGGGTTGGGTATTTTATGGGCATCAATGAGGTTTTGGATCTCGTGCCTAAGGCGGATGCAATTATCAGTTTCATGGCCTCTTTGCTGGTGGTAGTGACACTAAAGGTTTAGCTTAAGGTAGCGTGGTACAGGGTTTGGAAGTGGTCTGGGCTCTAAGGGAATTATGAGTCCTTGTTTTTCCAGCTCTTTAAACACCTCTAATAAAGGTCTACCAAGTTTGGAGAATCGTCTATTTCTAACAGGGGCAACCTTAGGGGAAGTGGGTTTGGTCTCCGAAGGTTCCCCGATGACCTTTCCATTCTGATTGTTCATCTCTCTGTTATCGGCTATACAAATTACGGTCAAACTGGCCACAACATTAGTCAGAACTTGCAATATCTCAATAATTCATGTTACTTTGGTCTCCAATTGATCTAGGCGGGATCCCTCGTTGACTGACTCACTCATGTTGGCTGATGGTCTTCTGACAAGTCTTCCCCCAACCCAACGGGTATCTATGATGGCTTTTTAGAACACAAGGGGTTAGCATGATGCGTGTATGCATGAGTGCATGTCATGTATGCGATGTATGGAATAAATAAGCTTATAAAAGAATTTGCACAAATTGGCCCATTATCATTTTAAAGTGTTCAATCATATTATTGCGCGGTGCAAACTTGTCCCAGTTGAAATGGCCCAACAGGTTTACATTTCGCGATAACATAACCAAATAACTTCAAATGATAAAAGGCCCATACATAAAATAGCTCACTGGCATTTTAGAAGCCTTTGGCCCAACTGTCAAAGGACACGAGCTCGTCCCTGTTTAAATGGCCCAACAAGTTCACATCTCTTGACAAAAGGTCTAACTGGATCCAAATAACGATGGTCCAAAACACAAACATAACAAGATAATTCAAGCATAAAGCAATAAGTTCTACAGAGTGGCCCACCAACATTTCAGAAGCTTTGGGCCTAATTGTCATAGGATACGAACTCGCCCCAGTTTAAATGGCCCAACAAGTTCGTATTTCTGACAAAAAGTCCAACCACATCCAAATGAGGATGGTCCACAAACACAAGGAAATAGTTGCTATAGGCCATACAACACCGGTCTACGCGTGGGTTCGTGGGAGTATAGACAAAGACTCTCGCTGGCGAAGGATTGCCCACAACTAGGTCTCCCCACTCAAGGGTTCGAGCGACCAAGTGAGCGCACCTTTTTTATACCTTAAAGTACGTGCCAACAAGTCATAGCGTGTGACTAACTGTCAAATGTATTTCTTGTTGCAGATTCCTCAGAGTGAGGGTGGAGCGAGGCTCTCTTAAGTACCCAAGCCTCTTAGGCTCTTATCGCTTGGTGACAGGAATAAGCAACAAGTCCTCCATATTAGTCTGTCACAATAGGCTACAAGTAGATGATTATCTAGGTGCCTTCACAGCTTTTACTTCTAGAAAGGTAGTGAGTGAAGGAAGACACCAAACCATTACCCAGCCTAAACAATATGCCTTTGATTAAACCCCTTTTAACTCACAGTAGACATGGTTAATTAAAGCATAAATCATAATATTACAAGACATTATTTCGGGGCCGATTCTCTATCCCCAGTAGAGTCGCCAGACTGTGGGAACACAAACTGGGCGACGCATGCTGTTCCGGGCTCGCGGCCCGGTTGGGAGTACTGAGTAGCCCGCGGGGGACTAAACCGGAGAATAATGGAGTCACCACCCGGTGTGAATCGGGAAAGAGATTTAAGGCCGCACTCACCCCTCGCAAGGGAAGACCTCAAACTGTTGGGTTCGGAATGGTCCCTTACTTATGCCACTTGTAATAAAATAATTTGTGTAATAATCTTACCAAGCCTAAGCTACATATTTCCAAGGATAATTTACTCCTAAGTTTGCATGCATAGGTACAAAGCTCATATCTAAGTTTACATATAACACATTTTCATATTTGCATACAACCTATTTGCATATAATCTATGTCCGAATTCATGCATAAAGAGAAATTGACATACAAAAAGCATACAATTTCACATTGGTAGACACAGAAGCGCAAACAAATAACATTCGTACAAGCATGCATATTAAGGAAAGACAATTAAGTGCATAATGGAAATAGATAACTAAAGAGGTAATACAATTGCATAAAGTAAAAAGAGACAACTATACGCTAAAATAGACATGTCGTGATGTGATGCAGAAAAGATATCTAGAATTGACACACGTGCGTGGGCCTTTTTCCAAGTGGTACGTGGAATTGTATCCCGAGTACAGATCATACTACCGTCCATTCGGAATCGGCTATGAAATTTATGTTCGGGTTTCCATCCTATATACCACGAGAAATAATGCCCAAATGCTATCATGACATGGGTACACCAATGATAATAGATCGAGCCAAGATAATGGTAGATGATGCAATCAATAGATGAAAGACGCGGCAAATATCGTGGTAAAGGTAGCCTTTTAGGCTTTTCTTCCCCCAAATGGAGAACCTTTTAGTCCAACACCATAAGCCCATTGCGCTTTTCATTACAATGCGTACAAAGATAAAGACAACAATATCGGACTTCGTATACCCGATTGAACACATCTTACATTCAACCGAATATACATCAACCGGCACGGTAAACCATCGTGGTAAAGGATTTTAACCCCTCAGAATATGGGACCTTTAATCCAACTTACTAAGCCCATGCGCTCGATCACATCATGCATATAAAAAATAAAGACAACAATATCGGACTTCGTATACCCGATTGAACAATCTTACATTCAACCGAATATACATCAACCGGCGCGGCAAAGCATCGTGGTAAAGGGTTTTAACCCCTCAAAATAGGGGACCTTTAATCCAACTTACTAAACCCATGCGCTCGATCACATAATGCATATAAAAAAATAAAGTCAATAATATCGGACTTCGTATACCCGATTGAACACATCTTAAATTCAACCGAATATACATCAACCGGCGCGGCAAAGCATCGTGGTAAAGGGTTTTAACCCCTCAAAATAGGGGACCTTTAATCCAACTTACTAAACCCATGCGCTCGATCACATAATGTATATAAAAAATAAAGACAATAATATCGGACTTCGTATACCCGATTGAACACATCTTACATTCAACCGAATATACATCAACCGGCGCGGCGAAGCATCGTGGTAAAGGATTTTAACCCCTCAAAATAGGGGGACCTTTAATCCAACTTACTAAGCCCATGCGCTCGATCACATCATGCATATAAAAAATAAAGACAACAATGTCGGACTTCGTATACCCGATTGAACACATCTCACATTCAACCGAATATACATCATCCGGCGCGGCAAAGCATCATGGTAAAGGATTTTAACCTCTCAAAATAGAGGACCTTTAATCGCACTTACTAAGCCCATGCGCTTTATCTCATCATTACATAAACAAATAATATGCGGAAATCAAGTAGCGAATAATAAACAAATCAAACAAGATAGAACGAAATATGCACCGTTTACTCAAGTGGTACGTGGAGTTGTATCCCGAGTACAGATCATACTACCGTCCATTCGGAATCGGCTATGAAATTTATGTCCGGGTTTCCATTCTATATACCACAAGAGGCGACACATTTTCCATTTTACTCAAGGGCCACAACATGCATCATTCCACAATACATGCATTTACTATCTATTCAAGGGCCACAATCATGCATCAATAAACGACTCTCATGCGATAAAAACGAATAAATCAATTTAAAAGATAGATGGAAATAATAGGAAAATTACCCTTAGGTCTAACCTTTTATGTCGACTTTCGGACTCGCGTTTCACGGGCCGTCGGAAGGGCTATCACTCCTTAACTCTTCCGGTTAACTGGATTAACGTCTTAGCTCGTTGTTTTGCTATTTTGGTTGCTGTTTTCACTCCGTTTTGCTGATGTTTCCTCACGGTTTTCTGGTCACTGTTTTGGGTGTATTAGGGGCTGTTTTTGGACAGTTTCGGGGACTATTTCGGGACAGTTCTGGGTGCAGTTTCGGGCAGTTTTTGGGACAGTTTCAAGACTATTTTTGGGGTGTTTATTTGGTCAGTTTGTGCGGCAATTTTAAGGCAGATTTTGGGACTGCTTTGGTGGTTAATAGGGCAGTGATATGCGGTAGTTTTGAGAGGTTTATGGTGCGGTTATTTGAGCAGTGAGGGGCGTTGAATTTAGGCAGTTTTCTGGACTATTTGGAGAGGTCAGTGCAGATGCGTGAATGAGGCTGTGTAGGGGGTTGGGACGTGTTGAGTGCGTGAGGGGCTTATGCGTGAAAATGGTTATGTGCGTGCATGGTCAGGTGTGGCAGATTGGGCTGTTAGAGTGAGTTTAGTGAAGATTAGTGAGGGCAAGTGGCGTGAATTGCCATGGGGTCGTTGGAGGTGTATGAGTGGAAGGCTGAGTGCTGTGCTGTGGTTTGTTGTTGGCAGATACGTGAGGCTCTGAGCAAATGGCGTGAGGTGGAGGCAATTAGCGTGAAGGGTTTATGGCAGTGAGTGGGTCATGTGTTGTGGTGGCTTATGGTGCGTTAATATGAAGGCAATTTAGGAGGCTATTTGCGGCGATGAAGGGCCTTGAATTTCTTGTGATTTTCATGAATACGTTAGTTTGTTTCTGGGTTTTTTGGTTACTGCCGTGAGAGTCTAGGGGAATGGGGTTGGTTTGTTTAGTGTTTTTGGGATTTTTTTTGTGTTATTGCCGTTGGGAGTCCTTCAAGGGTTGGATTTTGTGTTATATTTATAGTGAGAGATTAGGATTAGGGTTTCCATGCATTTGTTAAGGAAGAAATCAAATTAATTGGGGACATGATTTGTTTCTTTAGGAAGATTATATATTTGATTGACTTTAATTAGGCATGATATTTGTTTTATTTAGGCATTTAATTTGTTAATTAGGTGAGTAAATATTTTAAATTGGTGAGTGATTTATTAAATTAGGAAGTGATTTATTTTAATTTTGGTAATGATTTATTTTAATTTTGTATTAGATTTTAATTAAATATTAGTTTAATTTATTTAGATTTATTTTAATTGGTTTAACTTAATTTAGATTTAATTTAATTGGTATTTAATTTGTGTTGGATTTTAATTGGTTTTAGTTGTATTTTAATTTACTTTAAATTAGTTAACTTTAATTTATTTAATTTAATTTGGGACATGCATTTTAAATATTTTAATTTATTTATTGGATTGGGCTTGGTGTAGTTTTGGGCCAAGGCTAAGGGTGTATTTTAATAACGGAGGTCCAACAAGCGAGCCTGAAGCTAAACAAGCGACTAAAATCTAACAAAAAATATCGGTTCCCTTCCGACGTCCGTTTCTCGCGGCTCCCGCGACTTAAAAGGTAGTGCCTCCAAATGAGACTCATCATCGGGTCTTACATGCAAAAATACAGTGCCTACAATACTACCAATGGAATTCCGAGGGGGTCTATCCAGAGCGAAGCTGTTTCTCGTACCATCGGTAAAACACAACCTCCTATTACACTTGCATGAGTATCCTATACCCAAATATATGAGAACTATGCCCTTGTGCCCTCACAACGCGCACAAGTGTAATACTAGTCTTTTACGCATTCATCGATGTCCAATCTCGATAATGCTCTGACTAGGGATGTTTAATGATTTATCATTGGTGGACTGATACTGTCTCATATCATTCTCAATCCAGGAATAAATCATAGGGACCTCTCATCATTTATACATCTAGGTGATCTAATCACAAATGATAAGAGTGCAATCTCCTTTGTCACATAGTTAATTTGTACAACAACACCATGATTTGTACATATAGTGACGCTATGGGTCATAATTGTCCAACATTTCTTCGGTTAACGGATATTAAAAGAAATTTGTATTTATCTAAGTCTAGTCATATATGATCTCATCATACAAGGTGCCTTCATTTCCATGTCACTACATGAACGATCCCGGATCAAGGTCATCATACAAGTATAGAATGGACCGCAGCTATAGATAAACCACAAACAAAGTACCCTATTTGTTTGCTCTCTATGGACTATTTAGATTACTAACTTCAGACTTAAATCCTCTTGTGCATCAAACATACACTAAGTCTGAAGGTAAAAGAGTAATCAAGGTAAATAAGACAATTGGACAATATGCGATATAAATCAAACAACTTTGATAAAATGAATAATGCATTTATTATTATTACAATAATCAATTCAGTTTACAATACATGAAGATCTAAGACATAAATCCCAACAAATTGAAGTGTAATACCGAGTTTGAATGTCTAAAATATTCTATTAAGAAAGTGTTTAAATGATATTCTGTCAAAAAGGCGATAAGAGCCTAAGTGGGCGTGGATTTAAGTGGTTACTCCGGACCCCCCTCGTCCTCTGGGAATATTCCTTTATTCATTTTCATAAGAAACTTAGTCGTAAATTCGAGGACTTGTGTTATTGGTACTACTGTCCAATAAAACAACGAGTGGATTCTTAGTATATCACTTTAACAAGATCATACATTTAATCATTGTGCAATTCTTCTTTTATAGTCTTATTGATTACTGTTGACTTTTACAGTTACACATCGCTAGCGGAAATATCACAGTACCGGTCGCTCATGGAGAAAATCGGAAAATTTTGGTTGAGTAAACTTTAAACAATGGTAGAGCAAAATATTGTTCTACCTGACAACACCGCAATTGGCTAAGTACCTCAATGATCCCCCGGGTCCTGTGGAGGAAGAAACTGAAACAGCAAATTAACTACGAGAAGAGACATGGTCGTCAGATGATTTCTTGTGCAAGAATTACCTCTTGGGAAGACTTGACAATACCATGTAAAATGTGTACTAAGGCATGACTGTTGGAGTTCTACAACCCCAAGGATCGAATACAAAGCAAGAAATACATGTGAATACATACGAGGGAGTTGCGGAATACTCACATCGATCGGTTAAACGACGCAACGACGAACAAAAAATTCCTTTTCTGCCCACTGGACTGCTCGGCAGTGAGCTTCTGTGGCTCCTCCAAATTCGGCCATTGTTGGTCCTTGAACAAGATCCAAGCTTCGTCAAACGATTCCAAGCTCATGGGTAGACTTCCCTATCACCTTCGCATAACTTCGTAGTGTGCTAGCACTCCCGATTTTGCCACAAAATCGCGACTTTTGCTTCCCTTCATGCTCGGTTTTGCCCAGCAAAACAGAACCAGAAAAGTGCCCAAATGGGCGTGAGAGAGGAAGAAGAAATTGTCTCCATTTCGTGAGTCAAGAGAGAGAATGAGTGAAGTGATTTTTGTATTTGATTTTGTGTATCTAATACACAATTTTTCATTTCCAAAAAATCAAATAATTGATTTATCAAATACAAAAAGTCAAGGCAATTAATTCCAACCACTTCCATCTACTATTCACATCAATCAATCAATCAAGTGACAAGTTGTCACATCACTCAAAGTGACTAATGATTGACGCTTGATGCGACTAGTGATTTGATGCTTGATTTGACTTGCGAGCTGCACTCGAATTCCAAATACGAATGCGATCGCAAACAATCCCGGGCTCGGGTTCGCTAATTCCAAATTAACGAATTTTCCGTAATTAAATCTAATTTAATTAAATAATCATGCCTAACATAATTACTATTCACGACGCTAACGAATTAATTCTAAATTAATTCGTTCGACCGAATTAAAATCTAATTTTAATTCCGCGTCGAAATCCAATTTCGTTTATATATCAAATATATTAATTTATCGATTAATTCCAAATTAATCGTTTTCTCTCTTTTATTGATATTTTATCCCAGATAAAATATCACCGCAATTAATCCCAGATTAATTTTCTCTCTCTCATTAATTAATCCCAGATTAATAAAAGTGCAGTCATACGTCATCGGTGAATCTTCGGGAAGCGACCCATGAGATCCCCGGATATGTTGGCAGTAAATTCGGTCGTCGGACTATCCGAACACGTAAGTACCTAGTACTACATTAGTACCGATTTACAAGACAAGGTTGGCTTCTAGCAAAGCGCCATGCCTACCCAATTCTCCAGAAATATCCTTATAGGAATAAGGATCTATATCAGGCGTAGTATACGTAGTATTGCGTATTTTGATCCAGTATCGGATGATCACATGCAAGGCCTAGGGCTGGTACAGTGTCTGCCCCGTACGAAGCATATATCGGATTACGAGCAACTAGTCTCTTTAATATCGGATAATCATGACCAAGTCATATTATCCCGACGGTTGCAACCTTTTTAGAGAACCAGTTCTGTATCCCTGCGCGATCATCATCTCCATATGACTGGAGTGACACTTTCGTCTTGACATCACACCCAACACACTACGATTATCGTTATACCCAGAAGAGGCGTACACAGAAACCGGTTAAAGCCTTGGACGACCACAACCAAAGTATATTGATTGTCGTAAGTATTAGCGGTGCAAGTCTCAGGTTAAGACCAAATACACCTACCCTGATTTCGGACTTCCATAGACACATAATCATACTACCAATGGAATTCCGAGGGGGTCTATCCAGAGCGAAGCTGTTTCCCGTACCATCGGTAAAACACAACCTCCTATTACACTTGTATGAGTATCCTATACCCAAATATATGAGAACTATGTCGTTATGCCCTCACATGCGCACAAGTGTAATACTAGTCTTTTACGTATTTATCGATGTTCGATCTCGATAATACTCTGACTAGGGATATTTAATGATTATCCTTCGTGGACTGATACTGTCTCATATCATTCTCAATCCAGAACAAATCAAGAGGACCTCCTATCATTTATACATCTAGGTGATCTAATCACAAATGATAAGAGTGCAATCTCATTTGTCACATAGTTAATTTGTACAACAACACCATGATCTGTACAAATAGTGACGATATGGGTCATAATTGTCCAACAATCTCCCACTTGGCCTATAGCCAGTCACTCGAGTGTCTAACACCCGAACTATGTACGGTTGGCTCAAACTGCTGAGAAAGGCTTTCGTCAGCGGATTTGCATGATTATCATCTGATGCGATTTATTCGATCATCACATCGCCACGATGTATGATCTGAACAAATCAGATGAATATTCGTAGTATTTATCAGGATCGTTGATGAGACCATTAATTCTTTAGCATGTGCTGACGCCTAGCTCAGCTGCTAATAGAAGTATATATAATCTAATTAGATTTATTATCCACCCAAACGGCTTCTATTGCTGCCTCAGCTACAGCAATAACCCGCATTTGTTGTTTATTCGGTAACAGTATCTTTCTTGGAAGATTTCCAGCTCACTGTTCAGTTATTCAAACTGTATAGTACCGTTGTTACGACTTATAGTCGTTTAATCGGTTTGGAAACTTGCTACAGTGATCCCAGTCACTTCAAGTTCTCCATCTCCATAGTTTAAGACAGTATCCTTAGATCTCTTAGATACTAAAGGATGTTCTTAACATCAATCCAGTGACTATCACTTGGATTGGCCTGTTTTTGAATCCATATGCTCAAAGCGTATGAGACACTAGGTCGCGTACATTTTTTAATGTATGATTTCTCGGAGAGTTTTCTCGAAAGCCAAGCTTTCACCGATTTTTTTATATGGGATTATCATTTCCAAGAAATGACATATTATCATTATTTATAGGACAGCCACTGTCAGTGCGCTCCCACTAACCCTCTTATATACACAAGAATCATTTCGTTTTGAATTAAATCATAAACTATTATGATTACATCAAAACGATAATTCCAAGAACTTATGCTTGCTACAATCCAATCATGGATCTAATAACCCGCAAACCTTGTTTTCTAGTTATGGTACGACAAAATCGACAGGATGTTGTAAACATCCTCCAAAAGGTTTCCTTTTCAGGAAAGCGATTTTCCCGTTAAGCTGACATATTTCATACATGAAACATGCAGCTTTAGCAAGCATTATCCAAATGGATTTATCGTGGCAACAGGTAAAAGGTTGAATCGTAATCAACACAATGTTGATAACGATACATTTCCGCTAAAAGCCTAGCTTTATACGTTGGTATGTTGCCATCCATGTATGTCTTTCTTGAAGACTTATATGGTACCAATAGGCACAATGCCTTGCGGTACAACAACTAATATCCAAACTTGTTGATATATATGGAATCCAATTCGGATTCATGGCACTTTGCCATATTAGGGATTCGATACCTTGTATCACTTCCTCATACGTAGTCAGTGGTATTCCTCAATAAGATATACATCTTTATGAGGTGAGATCAGAAACCCATACCCCATGTTGTTTTCTGACTCTCTCTGACATACGCGGTTCTTGTGTATTCGAAGATTAATAGTATAGTTTCATCATTGATGAACTATTTGTGTTCCATTAAGAATCTGTGCCTGGAATAGTATTACTCCGATTTTCATCGAGTTTTACTATCCTCCCACTTACCACTGCATATCGGTGTTCCTCTTAGGAAAGCCGCATGGTGAGCAACAATTAAATTGTTCTCTTGTGAGATGTATAAGTACTATACTTATGTATCCCTAGGATAACCTAAAATTTGACACTTATCCAATTTGGGTTCTAGTTTGGTATCATCCAAACATATGCCTAGCATTCCCAAATCTTAGGAATGTGAAACCCAGTTTCTATCATATTCATATCTAATATGAAATCTGTCAAACACATTTTTATGGAACCTTATTCAAAATAAGTTATGCACTATTTAAAAGCGTATCCTTTGAAGGAAATAGTAGCTCAGAGCGACTCATGATTAACCTTATCATGTCCAACAAAATTCGGTTACTCGATTCGGACACACCGTCACTTTGACGTGTTCTGGGAGGAGTCCTCATTGAAAGAATACTATACTCTTTCAAGTATATTAGAAACTTATTGCTTAAGTATTTTCATCATGGTCTAACCGTGACGATTTAATACTTTAGTCGATCTGTTTGTCTATTTCGTGTCGAAACTGTAAAAGTTTCCGATTTGTGTTCTAAAAGAAACACATAACCACAACGCGATGCGACATCCGTAAAGGTCACGAAATATTCATATCCACCTCTAGCCTAGCTAGATATGGGCCCACTTGCTTCACTATGAACTAGGGCTCACAGATCGGTGGCATTTTCACTTTTACCAAGTAAATGTGCTATAGGCACTTTGCCCCATAAAACTACATTCGTAGACTTTATTTGAATATGATCAAATCAGTCCTAGTACCCACTATTCAAAAGTGCGGATATACGAGTCTTGTTTAATTGTGTCCCAGACAGCAATTCCACAATTAGTTTCTTCTGATCAAATCAGTTTGAGCTATTTGTTTGTCATGTAATATGTTTGAGATTTATTTATATTCAAAATATAAATTCTGTTATTCACATCTAATGTGTTTATCTCAATATCATCTTTATATAATAAAACATTTTAGTGTTCTAGAATATAAAGGTTCACCCGCAGCGGGTTAAACACTGATATAAAGATAATGTATCTAGTCAAACTAGTTACATTATAACAGTTTCCTATTTTAGGTACACACTCGAGGGTAGTTCCTAAACTTAGGTATCTACGGTTAAAACAGGGACTTTCGTCCCGTTTCCGATTCGCAGATTTATCTCAATCTGAAGTCAGCATCCTGCTCTTAGCAGATTCTGATCATCCGTATATATTTATGTACCACACTCAGTATTTAAAATCCAATTTCAATATTAGTTAGTGAACATAATTATGACAAACATATTTGAAGTCAGAACCTTGCTCGTCTTCAATTCCTTCATGTCTGCTTTGTCCAAACGGTAGTCACGCTTCCGAGATCCCGTTTGCCACAACTAAGCAGACATTTTGGGATATGTCATTTATTTTCCTAGAAGATTATAATGATTTTGCCTTTGCCCTTTTCATATTCCAGAAGCCTTTGGCCAAGCCTTGGCCAACTAGAATATCGAAGTAAAGTGAGCCTTGCGCTACTTGCCTTATTGCAAACTTTGACTTTGTCTCCTTGAGAATAGTCATTAACTTTCCAAGAGTTATTTATTGCAATTCTGTACTTCTAAGATTCTAAGGATAGATCTTTGAAGATCCTTCAATTTCTTTATCATACTTTAAGGATCTAATCCTTAGTTCTGATTCAGAAATTAGGAGTCTACCGCGACAAGCTTAATGGATTAAGCACTAAAGTATCATTACATGAATCTTCCAAGATCATGCTCTATTATTGCTTAACTCCGAGCTTAGGCCTAATATGTTATTTTATTAAATAAAGTAACTTATTAGTTTCCAGGACCATCCTGAAATTTATTCCTAATTTGAAAATTAAACCATTTAAATACATTTTCCCTAGGATTATGTTTTAAATGTCATTCTTTCAATTTATATCTTGATTCTAATAGTCCAACTATTTAATCAACGATTTAGGTACTATTTATTATAATGATTATTATAGTCCAACTATTTAATCAACTATAATTTAATAGATTAAGATCAATTATATTGATTACTATAATCCAATTATAAAATCAACTATAAATGAATAGTTTGAATACAGTCCAACTGTTTATTAAAACAACGATTTAAATATTAGTCCAACTAACATTTAATTTATTTGACGAAAAATGATTTGAATGAGAGCATATGGAAAGTAATTAAACTAATATTGCAAATTCAATTCTTGCCTCCCACTATTTTTGGCGAGCCTCTAACCCTCTGTCGAGTACTCGGGAAACCGGTGTTTCCTAGCGGGCTAGGATCCCGTTAAATATCACACAATCTTGACTTTGGCCAACAAATTGTATGATAATTAACTTGGTAGATCTCTAAGATCAATTGAATCTAATCCAATTCCTAGATCCAGTAGGGTGACATCCAAGTCCAAAACATATCTTTATATATGCCAATATATGCAATATATTACCTAACCTTTTTCCTCTGAATCAACAAAGCCTTGTCTTTGGCACACACAAACTTAGTGATCCTAGTTAAGCGCGACCCATTGACCATGGAAAGCTTCGTAATCAATGTCGATGGACAAGAAGTGGTCTTGACTTTGGCCAACAAACCACAACTTGGACAAGACACCAATATGGAACAAAGCTCTCGTGATTCAAACACATCCTCGACGGACAAAGGCCTTGACTTTGGCCAACAAGTCAATGCCAGTCTCGAATCTTGAGTAAGAATCACTCAATGGAAGGAAAAACGCTTAATATTTTGCGTGGGTTTTTCGAGTGCAAATTGGCAACCAATTTATTATCTTTGTTAAGGTCTCATCATCATACACCCTTAAACATGCATTCTAAATACATAATAAAGTGCGTATAAATAAATAATAATGATATACGGATGGATACTTTACACATTGATCCTAGATCAAATCTCTCCCTTCTCTCTCCCGCTAGCACATGTATTACTTCTACCCGTTACACTACACTTCTAAAGAAACCTCATTTACATTGAGGGGAATAGGTGAGAAGAGAATACAAGAATAAGGAGGTAATAAGGCTGGACACGTAGGTCCAATAATAAATTCCAAATTTATTACAACAATTTCTAAAATTGCCCCACCCATCTAATATCCATCCGATATACATTATTCATGCATCGCAACCATGTATTCACACAAGCATGCTATCAATCAATCTAATCAAATTAATTAATCTGATAATTAGTGACCATCCAATGTTCAAACAACGATTTGATTTTGCTCGAGTCAAACTCGTTTTGCAAATAAGTACTCAAAATACGAATTCACGAATTAAATTAAACTACAACATTAAATCCAATTTAATATGTATTTAATACTAATTCATTTATTTAATTTCAAATTAAATACTACACTTTATTTGACGAACCTTTACGACTTAAATTCCAAATTTAATCGCTACGGGTCTCAAAGCCCGATTAATGTCCAACATCAATTTAATTAAAGTCCAATGGGCTTTTAATTAATTTCTTTAAGGCGTGGACTTTTGGTCAACTCGGGTCGAACCCAATAACCAAAGTCCAATCCGGGAGTTACCCCATAAGCCCAGAAATCAATTTAGGCCCATTAGGTCCAATTAAACTATTAAGGTCCATTAGTCGCATTTGGGCTTTATGGAAGCGGTTTTGGGCCCAATTGGATCCAACTAATTTTGCCTAAACCCAAATTAGTACAACCAAGCCCAATAAGCCCATTTACAACTTTAAAAGTCCAATTTCCAAAATTAGGCCCAATATAATTAAATTCCAAATTCCAAATTCCCAATTTAATTACCAAAGTGTATAACATTATTAATCACCCAAATCAATATTTCCAAAACATCAAATTAGCCTAATTAATCATGCTTATCATCATTAAATCATGTCCAACACAATTTAACAAAAAATCAAACCCAATCATGCTCAATGACTCTCAGCAATTGAGGGATTTTTCAAATCAATTCCGAATTCAATCCAATCAAATTCTAAATCAACATTTCCCGAATGATTTTAAGTCATCCAATGAATCAAAATCAAAAAATCACCAAGATTACATTTAGGGCACCATTCGGCCATGCCAAAATTTTGGGGAAAAAATGTTCCAAACACAATTTCATCAAATTGATCAAATCAATCCTCAATTAAACATGTATTAAGCATACTCAAATATCCAATTTATTCAAATCATGCACAAATACATTTTACCCAAATTTTAAGCCCTAATCAAATTTCATGCTTTTCAATCGCTCTGATACCATTGTTGGAGTTCTACGGCCCCAATGATCGAATACAAAGCAAGAAATACATATGAATACATACGAGGGAGTTACGAAATACTCACATCGATCGATTGAGCGACGCTACGATGAACAAAAAATTCCTTTTCTGCCCACTGGACTGCTCGGCAGTGAGCTTCTGTGGCTCCTCCAAATTCAGCCATTGTTGGTCCTCGAACAAGCTCCAAGCTTCGTCAAACGATTCCAAGCTCATGGGTGGACTTCCCTATCACCTTCGCATGACTTCGTAGTGTGCTAGCACTCCCGATTTTGCCACAAAATCACGACTTTTGCTTCCCTTCATGCTCGGTTTTGCCCAGCAAAACAGAACCAGAAAAGTGCCCAAATGGGCGTGAGAGAGGAAGAAGAATTTGTCTCCATTTCGTGAGTCAAGAGAGAGAATGAGTGAAGTGATTTTTGTATTTGATTTTGTGTATCTAATACACAATTTTTAATTTCCAAAAAATCAAATATTGATTTATCAAATACAAAAAGTCAAGGCAATTAATTCCAACCACTTCCATCTACTATTCACATCAATCAATCAATCAAGTGACAAGTTGTCACATCACTCAAAGTGACTAATGATATGACGCTTGATGCGACTAGTGATTTGACGCTTGATTTGACTTGCGTGCCGCATTCGAATTCGAAATGCGAATGCGCTCGCAAACAATCCCGGGCTCGGTTTCGCTAATTCCAAATTAACGAATTTTCCGTAATTAAATCTAATTTAATTAAATAATCATGCCTAGCATAATTACTATTCACGACGCTAACGAATTAATTCTAATTAATTCGTTCGACCGAATTAAAATCTAATTTTAATTCCACGTCGAAATCCAATTTCGTTTAATATATCAAATATATTAATTTATCGATTAATTCCAATTAATCGTTTCTCTCTTTTATTGATATTTTATCCCAGATAAAATATCTCCGCAATTAATCCCAGATTAATTTTCTCTCTCATTTAATTAATCCCAGATTAATAAAAGTGCGAGTCATACGTCATCGGTGAATCTTCGGGAAGTGACCCATGAGATCCCCGGATATGTTGGCAGTAAATTCGGTCATCGGACTATCCGAACACTTAAGTACCTAGTACTACATTTGTACCGATTTACAAGACAAGGTTGGCTTCTAGCAAAGCGTCATGCCTACCCAATTCTCCAGAAATATCCTTACAGGAATAAGGATCTATATCAGGCGTAGTATACGTAGTATTGCGTATTTCGATCCATATCGGATGGTCACATGCAAGGCTTGGGGCTGGTACAATGTCTGCCCCGTATGAAGCATATATTGGATTACGAGCAACTAGTCTCTCTAATATCGGATAATCATGACCAAGTCATATTATCCCGACGGTTGCAACTTTTTAGAGAACCAGTTCTGTATCCCTGTGCGATCATCATCTCCATATGACTGGAGTGACACTTCCGTCTTGACATCACACCCAACACTACGATTCTCGATATACCCAGAAGAGGCGTACACAGAAATCGGTTAAAGCCCTGGACGACCACAACCAAAGTATATTGATTTTCGTAAGTATTAGCGTGCAAGTCTCAGGTTAAGACCAAGTACACCTACCCTGATTTCGTACTTCCATAGACACATAGTCATACTACCAATGGAATTCCGAGGGGGTCTATCCAGAGCGAAGCTGTTTCCCGTACCATCGGTAAAACACAACCTCCTATTACACTTGCATGAGTATCATATACCCAAATATATGAGAACTATGCCGTTATGGCCTTACAACACGCACAAGTGTAATACTAGTCTTTTACGTATTTATCGATGTCCAATCTCGACAATGCTCTGACTAGGGATATTTAATGATTTATCCTTCGTGGACTGATACTGTCTCATATCATTCTCAATCCAGGAACAAATCACAGGGACCTCCTATCATTTATACATCTAGGTGATCTAATCACAAATGATAAGAGTGCAATCTCATTTGTCTCATAGTTAATTTGTACAACAACATCATGATCTGTACAAATAGTGACGCTATGGGTCATAATTGTCCAACAATGACTTCTGTGAAGATTCTATAGGAATCTCTCGAGAAGAAATACAAAATCGAGGATGTTAGACAGAAGAAATTTATCGTGGGTAGGTTAGTAATGTCTCAGTTGGGCGAACTACAGTTAATCATTGATTGATGGTAAACACACACGTAACGAAATGCACGTATCGCTCAAGTAGTATAAAATGTATCGATCTCATAAAAGCTTAATACCTATGCTAACAATTTATGAAGTTAGATTTCTACAAGTATCTAAATATTGATTGTTGTTTGATTGGTGATTTTTACAAAAGACAAGTAATTAAAACAGTGCGAAAGTAAATTCTAAAAAGTAATCAATATTATGAAACTATCTAGAGTTGTGATCCTTCCAATATTCTTCTAAATATGAAGTGATTATCTTATGTTTGTGGAATATATTAGTTTATTAGCCTGAAAACACGGAAAATATGCAAAAACCTATGTTGATGGTCAGATGCAAACACCCAAAATAACCCAATTAATTATATGTCTATATTAACCAAGTTACCTGAATTCATTAAGTTCAAATTCCAATTATGGCTACCCACGCCCGACATGTATATGTCTATCTTGGAAGGAAATCTCTAAGGTAAATGTGAGATCGTGAGCTATTGAGTCTAAAGCTAAAACCTAAAATCCCTTCGTCAAGTTCATTTTAAGTTTACCAAATTAATCTTATTAGTCGCCAGTTAATAAGAAGCATTAAGATTAAGACTCGAAAAATAAACCAATATATCACCCAAGACCAACAAAATGATGAACTTATAAACCAGTGATATTGGAGTTTATCACAACCTAGATAATGTATTTAGTTACGACACATATCTAGGACTACTAAAGACATAAATAAATAAAACATCATACAACTAATTGAAAATTCAAAAGGTAAAATTTACAACAATAAAATAAATATTGGGGTTTTGAGGATCCATTTTTATTATTTCAAATCTAGAAATCTCTCTTATTATAATATATAATTTTACATATATTACCAACCGACCATATAGGCGGTATTCTGATTAAGTCATATTTTAATTAATTCCAACCGATCATAAAGGCGGTATCCAATTAAGTCATGTTAAATTATTTTAATTAAGTCCAACCGATCATAAAGGCGGTATCCAATTAAGTGAGGTTAAAATTAATTTAATTAAGTCTAACCGACCATAAAGGCGGGTATTCCATTAATTCAGGTTTTAAGATAATTTATATATTATAAAATAAGCGAGATTAATCTAAATTATAATAATAAAATTTTCACCTTCACCCCAGCAGTAAGAAGTTACCTACTCATGCTTTTAAATAAAATAAAGAAAGATTTATTACTTAAAATAAAAATAAAAGAAAACTGAAATTAAACAAACAACTCTTCTTAATATTCTAAGGAAATTCCCCAGAAGAAAGTATAAAGAAATTCAAATGAAATCAGCCTTTATTTATAGGCTCCAAAAATGGTCTGTGTCGCGACGTGCTCTACAGTGAATGGCAGCTGTCGGCAGACTGAATAATTGGCTTGGAGTCACGATGCGTGAAGGCTTGGTGTCGCGACGCTGATGTCATGATGACGCAAGTGATGACGTATGTCGGCAAATTAATAATTGTACTGACGTCATGACGGTGCGATGATGACACACGTGATGACGCACGTGATGATGCGGTGATTGCGCGTGTCGGCAGCTGAATAATTCAGGCGCGTCGCGACGCAAAACTGGTTGCGCGTCGAGACGCATGAATAGTGAATTTCTCATTTTGCCATTTTTATCTGTTTTTCACTGTTTTGGCCCTGATTTGACTCCATTGAGTCTTGAAATCTTATTTATCTACAAAATAACACAAAACACATCAATATATTCACAAAACTCGGGAAACTATACAAAATATTAAGTAAAGGGGGCAGTAAATATTGATATATTTTCCACTTATTACACCCTCAAACCTAACATTTTGCTAGTCCTCGAGCAAAACAAACAACGAGTCCTCCAAATTAGTCCATCACAAAAGGCTACGAGTAGATGGCTATCTAGGTGCCTTCACAACTTTTCCTTCTAGAAAGGTAGTGAGTGAAGGAAGACACCAAAACATTACCTAGCCTTAAAGTGCCTTTGATTAAACCCTCACTTTATCCACTATAGACATGGCCAATTAAAACATAAATCCAAACATTACAAGACAATATTTCGGGGCCAATTCTCTATCCCCAGTGGAGTCGCCAGACTGTGGGAACACAGAACTACCTGGGCGACGCTTTTCTGTCCTAGACTCGCGGCCTAGTTGGGAGTACGGAGTAGCCACGGGGGACTAAACCGGAGAGTAATGGAGTCGCCACCCGGTGTGAACCGGGAAAATGAGATTTAAGGCCGCACTCACCCCTCGCAAGGGAAAACCTCAAACCGTTGGGTTCGGAATGGTCCCTTACTTATGTCACTTGTAATAAAAGGATTTATGTAATAATTAACCAGGCTTAAATAACATTTATTTCCAAAAAATCATGCTTCTAAATCATATGCATACATCAACAAGTTCATCACAACATGCAACATCACATGGCAATCTCATGAAAATATTTCAATCCTATGATATGGAAAACTAAGAACAACCTAATCATGCTTGAGTATATCTCATGAACCTATTAACCAAATAACATGCTAATAGCCTAATCATGCTTGAATACATCCCAAGAACACATAGAATGGATAAATGCAGGAATACAAATAATACGGTGGCTATATAACACAAGAAAGATCAACTAAGAGGCAATTATGCATGAATATGATAAGACAGACTCAGTTCAGTGTGCGCGCATTCGTGTAGCGTTCGTAAACGCGTTCGAACGGTAAACAGAAGGTTCGCGTTCGTATGGCATTTGATAGCGCGTTCGAACGGAAATGAAACAGAATGCTCGCGTTCGTATGGAGTTTGATAACGCGTTCGAACGGAAATGAAACAGAATGCTCGCGTTCGTATGGCGTTTGATAACGCGTTCGAATGGAAATGAAACAGAATGCTCACGTTCGTATGGCGTTCGTGAACGAGTTCGAACGGAAATGAGACCTGATGCATGATAAGGCAAAATGCATGCGCGTTCGAGTTGCGTTCGTAAACGCGTTCGAACGGGAACAGACCTGATGCATGAAATGGGACGCAATATATAAACAACAAAATAAAGGGGGCGCGGCGAAGTATTGCCGTAAAGGTGGCCTTTTGGGGGCTCTTGATCTCTCAAAGAGGGACCTTTAGACCAACATACTAAGCCCATGCGCGTCATATCACATCATGCATACAAACATAAAGACAATCATATTCAACTAAGTATGTCCGATTGAACGTGTCTTGCATCCAACCGAACACACATCAACCGGCGCGGCAAAGCATCGTGGTAAAGGGCTTTAACCCCTCCCCATAGGGGATCTTTCATTCCACTTACTAAGCCCATGCGCTCGATTGAACCATGCATAAATAAGCAACAATATTAACGTAATGTGTCCGATTGAACGTATCTCGCATTCAACCGAAACACACATCAATCGGTGCGGCAAAGCATCGTGGTGAAGGATTTTAACCTTCCGATTAGGGGACCTTCCATCGCACTTACTGAGCCCATGCACTCGATTATATCATACACAAATAAGCGACATACAGAATTTAAGTAACAAGAAATAGATAAACCAAAGCAACACAAAACAGAGAAGGTGCCGTTTACTCAAGCGGTACGTGGATTTGTATCCCAAGTACAGACCGCACTACCGTCCATTCGGATTTGGCTACGGAATTTACGTCTGGGTTTCCATCCTATATACCACAAGAGACGACACTCTTCCATTTCATTCAAGCCACAACATGCATCCATAAACGACTCTCATGCGAATAAAATTAAAATAATAAAAGAAACGAATATAAACTAATGAAAAAGTGCCCTCAGGTCTAACCTTTTAAGTCGTCTCTCGGACTCACGTTTCACGAAGATCGGAAGGGGTAAAGCTCCGCAACTCTTCAGTTCACTGGTTCACTGCTCTCGTTCGTTGTCTTACTGTTTTGGGTCGTCGTCCTCCGTCTTTTGCTACTGTTTTGACTCTGATTCGCTGCCGCTGCTACTGTTTTGCTGCTGTATTTAGTTACTGTTTTTGGGATGTTTTGGCTACTGTTTTGGGTGTGATTTTCGGTGATGTTATGGTGTGGTTCGGGGGGCCTGTATGTTTATGTTGTGTTTAGGGCTGCTGTATGGGCTGTTTTAGGAGGTGTGTAGGGCTGTGTTTTCGATTGTGGAGTGGGGGAGATGAAGGGGATTATTTCTGTTTTCTTCTTGTTATTGCGTGTGAGTTGTGTGTATCTTATCTGTATGAGCTAGCTAGGGTTGAGAAGGTTGGTGAATGGTTCTTTTTTATAGGCAAAGGGTTAGGCTTGACAAGGAAAGGGATTTGATTTGGTGTTGGATAAGGAAGTCAAAGATTGAGGGGGGACAAATCTTGGCTAGATAGGGAAAGTTGAATATTTAGTTATGTTGATTAGGCATACAATATTTTAAGTTTGGGAATAATATATTGGTTGATTGATTTTAACTTGGTATGATTATATTTGATTGGTTTAGATTAGGTATGATATCTTTTTAATCTGGTATGTGATTTTTAGATTTTTTTTATTTCACCATGTGTTAAATATGTGTTTTAAGTGGGCTTGGGCGTGTGGCCAAGGCTGGGCGAATTGGGCTTGATGTGAGGCTAGCAACAAAACCAGAATTACCGACACCGTTCGAACGCCTCCTCGAACGTGGCACGAACGTCCGCAATTGTCTGACGTTCGAACGAAGTAACGAACGCAGCACCAACGAAGACAGTGAACTTGTTTATTCTGAATTCCCCCTTCCGATGTCCGTTTTCCGTGATCTCCGTGACTTAAAAGGTAGTGTCTCCAAAATGAGACTCATCATAGGGACTTATGTGTAAAAATGCAGTGCCTACACGTAGTATACCGTAGTATTATGTATTGCGATCCAGTATCAAATGTCACGTGCAAGGCCTGGGGCTGGAATAGTGTCTGCCCCTTACGAAGCACATATCGGATATCAAGCATCTAGTCTCTTTGATCGGATTAATCATGACCTTGTCATATTATCCCGATGGTTGCAACACAATAGAGAACCAGTTCTGAATCCATGCGTGATCATCATCTCCATATGTCTGAACTGATAATTCCGTCTTGAAATCACATCCAATACACTACGATTCTCAATAAACCTAGAAGAGGCATACACAGAACCTGTTAAAGCCCTGGACGACCAAAAACCAAAGTTTACCGATTGTCGCAAGTACTAGCGATGCAAGTCTCAGGTTAAGACCAAATACACCTACCCTGAAGCGGACTCCCATAGACACATATACATACTACCAATGGGATTTCGCGGGGGTCTATCCAGAGCGAAGCTGTTTTCCGTACCATCGGTAAATCATAACCTCTTATCGCACTTGCATAAGTATCCAATACTTAAATATATGAGAACTATGTCGTTATGCCCTCACAACGCGCACAAGTGAAATACTAGTCTATTCCGCATTATCGATGTCCAATCTCGATAATACTATGAATAGGGATTTAATGATTAAACCTTTATGGATTGATACTGTCTGATATCATCTCAATCCGGAACTAATCATAAGGACTTCTATCATTTATACATCTAGGTGATCCAATCACAAATATAAAAGAGCAATTTCCTTATCACAAATAGTTAATTTCTACAACAACACCGTGTTCTGTACAAATAGTGATGATATGGGTCATATATGTCCAACAATCTCCCACTTGGCCTATAGCCAATCACTCAGGTGCTTTACACCTGAACTATGTACGGGTGGCTCAATTTCTGCTGAGAAAACAGCTTTCGTCTGCGGATTTTAAAGGTTATCATCTGATGCGATTTATTCGATCATCACATCGCCATGATGTAATGATCTGACGAATCAGATGAGAACAGTTTTAAAGTACATATCGGATCGTTAATGAGACCGTAATTCTTTAGCCTGTGTTGTAGCCTAGCTCAGCTGCTAATATAGAACTATTTTAATCTAATTAGAATTATTTAGATCCAAGATGCTACTATTGCTGCGATAGTTGCAGCAATGTTCCGCTTTCGTTGTTTATTCGGTAACAGTATCTTGCATGGAAGATTTCCAGCTCACTGTTCCGTTATTCAAAATTTATAGTACCCTTGATATGACTTACAGTCGTTATTATCGATTTGGAAACTAGCAGCAGTGATCCCAGTCACTTCAAGTTCTTCTTCTCCATAATTTAAGACATCATCTTTAGTTCATCCAAGATACTGAAGGATGTTCTTAACATCAATCCAGTGACTATCACTTGGATTGGCCTGATTGTGACTTCATATACTCAAAGCGTATGAGACACCAGGTCACGTACATTTTTCAATGTATGAATCTCGGAGAGTCCAACAACTTTTAGATCTATCCCAGTAGATCTTTATTCCTAGAATAAAGGTTGTCTCTCCCAAGAATTCTACGGAGAATTTTCGTGAAAGCCAAGCTTTCACCGATTGTAATATGGGAATATCATTTCCAAGAAATGACATATCATAATTTTATAGGACATTCACTGTCAGTGCGCTCCCACTAACCTCCTTATATACACAAGAATTATTTACGTTTTGAATTAAATCATACACCATTATGATACATCAAAACGATAGTTCCAAGAACCCAATGTTTGCTTCAATCCATCTATGAATCGAATAACCTGCAACCCTTGTTGCTAGTTGGGTACGATAAAATCATCAGGATGTTTGTAAATATCCTCCAAAAGGTTTCCGTTTAAGGAAATCAATTTTGACATTCAGCTGCATAATTTCATAAATGAAACATGCAGGCATCAGCAAGCATTATCCAAATGGATTTTAAAATGGCAACGGTTAAAAGGTTTTGTCGTAATCGACACAATGTTGATAACGATACCTTTTTCGCTACAAGCCTAGCTTAGTACGTTGGTATGTTGCCATCCATGTATGATTCTTCCTTGAAGACTTTGTGGTATACATGGACACAATGCCTTTCGGTACATAAACTAGTGTCCAAAACATAGTTGGTATACATGGAATCCATTTCGGACTTTATGGTACTTTGCCATAATAGGGAGTCGATACCTTATATCACTTCCTCATACGTAGTCTATTCGTATTCCTCAATAAGATTGACATCTTTATGAGGTGAGATCAGAAACCCATACCTCCTAGGTTGTCTTCTGACTCTCTCCGACTTACGCGGTTCTTGTGTATTCGAAGATTACTGGTACAGTTTCATCCTTGATGAACTGGTGTGTTCCATTAAGGACTCGGTGCCTTGAACAGTATTACTCCGATTTTTCATCGAGTTGTACTATCCTCCCACTTACCACTGCATATCGGTATTCCTCTTGGAAAACAGTATGGTGAGCAACAATTAAAATTGTTTTTCTTGTGAGTTGTATAAGTATTATACTTTGGTTTCCCTAGGATAACCTACAATTAGGCACTTATCCAATTTGGATTCTAGTTGGTATCATCCAAACGTATGCCTAGCATTCCCAAATCTTTAGGAGTGAGAAAACCCAGTTTTTTTCCTGTTCATATCTAATATAAAGTCTGTCAAACAGATTTTCATGGAACCTTATTCAAAATAAGTATTGCACTGTTAATGCTTATCCTTTTGAAGGAAAATGGTAGCTCAAAGCGACTCATGATTAACCTTATCATGTCCAACAAAATTGGGTTTCTCCGTTCGGACACTCCGTCAAATTGACATGTTCCAGGAGGATTCCTCATTGAAAGAATACTATACTCTTTCAAGTATTTGAGAAACTTACTGCTTAAGTATTTTCATCATGGTCTAACCGTGATGGTATTATATTTTAGCCGATCTGTTCGTCTATTTCGTGTCGAAACTCTAAAAGTTTTCGATTTTTGTTTCAAAAGAAACACATAACCATAACGCGATGCCACATCCGTAAAGGTCACGAAACATTCATTTCCACATCTAGCCTAGCTAGATATGGGCCCACTTACGTCACTATGAACGAGGGCTAACAGATTGGTGGCGATTACACTTTTACCAAGTAAAAGGTATTTTAGGCACTTTGCCCAATAAACTAGATTCGTAGACTTCATTTGAATGGAATCAAATCCGTCCTAGTATCCACTCTTCGAAAGTGTGGATATACGAGTCTTGTTTAATGTGTCCCAGACAACACTGCCACAAATAAGTCTCATTTGATCAAATCAGTTTGAGCTACTTGTTTGTCATGTTATATGTTTGAGATTTATTTATATTCAAAATATAAATATTGTTATTCACATCTAATGTGTTTATCTCAATATCTTATTTATAAAATAAAACACTTTAGTGTTCTAGAATATAAAGGTATACTCGCAACGAGTTATACTCGATATAGAGATAATGTTTCTAGTCAAACTAGTTACATTTTAACAGTTTCCTAATTAAGTACACACCCGAAGGGTAGTTCCTAAACTTAGGTATCTACGGTTAAAACAGCGATTGTCGTCCCATTTCTAATTCGCAGATTAATCTCATCTGGAGTCAGTATCCTGCTCATAGTAGATTCTGCAAATCAGTAATATATTTATGTACCACTATTTAGTATCTAAAATCCAATTTTAATACTGGTAGGAACATATTTATGACAATCATCTTTGAAGCCGGAGCCTTGCACCGTCTTCACTTCCTTCATGTTTGCCTTGTCCATACGGCAGTCACACTTCAGTGATCACGTTTGCCACAGTTTAGACAGGCATCTTGGGATTTGTCATTTATCTTCCTAAAAGATTATAATGATTTTACCTTTGCCCTTTTCTATATCCAGAAGCCTTTGGCCAAGCCTTGGCCTTCTAGAATCTCGAGTAAGATGCGTCTTGTGCTTATTGCCTTATTGCAAACTTTGGCTTTGGCTCCTTGAGAATAGCCATTAACTCTCAAGAGTTTTCTATTGCAATTAATGCTTCTAAGATCTATGAAGATCCTTCAATTTCAACATCATTGTTTAAAGATCTAATCCTTAGTTATGAAGACGAAATTAAGGAGTCATTGCGGCAAGGTTAACGGATCAAGCATTAAAGTTATCATCACATGAATCCTCCAATATCATGCTCTACTTATTTGCTTAACTCCTGGCTTAGGCCCAAGAGGTTATTTTATCAAATAAAGTAACTTCTTAGTTTCCAGGACTATCCTTAAATTTTATTCCCAAATTTGAAAATTAAAGTCGTTTAAACACATTTCACTAGGATTATGTTTTAAACACTGATCTTTCAATTTAATCTTGATTGCTATAGTCCAACTATTTAATCAACGATTTCATGTACTTTTATATAACGATTACTATAGTCCAACTATATTAATCAACTATACTTTTAATTAATAAAATTCAATTATATTGATTACTATAATCCAATTATAAAATCAACTATTAATTGAAATAGTTTGAATACAGTCCAACTGTTTTAAAACAATGATTAAATATTAGTCCAACTAATATTTATTATTGACGAAAAATGAAATGTGCGCGTATGGCAAGTATCTAAACGAAATTGCAAATCTAATACTTGCCTCCTACTATTTTTCGGCGAGCCTCTAACCCTCTGTTGAGTACTCGGGAACCTTGTTTCCTAGTGGGCTAGGATCCCGTTAAATAACACACAATCTTGACTTTGGCCAACAAATTGTATGATACTTAACTAGGTAGGTCACTAAGATCAATTGGATCCCATCCAATTCCTAGATCCAGTGGGTGGACATCCAAGTCCAAAACATATATCTTATATATGCCAATGTTGGATAATACTAAGCATCCCAAGATCATTAAACAAGCATGAAACAAGTGTGAATACAACGAGGGAGTTGCGGAATACTCACATCGATCGGTTGAGCGATGCGCGAGGCAAAAAAAATCTTCACTGCCCTCTTTACTGCTCACGGCAGTGCACTGCTTTGCCTCTCCAAGATTCGGCCATTGCAAGGTTCCATCAAGCTCCAAGCTTCGTCAAATGATTCCCGGCTCATGGGTGGACATCCCTATCACCTTCGCATGACTTCGTAGTGTGCTAGCACTCCCGATTTTGCCACAATCGCGACTTTTGCTTCCCATTTTTTCTCTTTGTCTCTCGGTGAACTGCAGAAAACCAGAGGAGAAAATAGCCTCCAAGGCGAGATGAATAGAGGGAGACGAAGTGAAGAGAGAGAGATGGTTTTGTGTAATTGTTGATTGATTTCTAAAATCAATTTAACATAATACCAAACATAAAATAATGGTATTAGTCATTCAAGCTTTCAAAAGCTTTTCAACAACTCCCATCAAGTCACATCTATCAATCAAGTTGTGAAGTCACATCACTCAAAGTGACAAGTGATTTGACGCTTGATTTGACTTTGCGGCCGCACTCGAATTTGAAATGCGAATGCGCTCGCAAACAATCCCGGGCTCGGGTTCGCTAATTCCAAATTAACGAATTTTTCGTTGCGACGTAATTAAATGATTACGCCTAGCGAAGTCAATATTCACGTCGATAACAAATTAATTCTAAATTAATTCGTTCGCCTGAATTAAAATCTAATTTTAATTCCACGTCGAAATCTAATTTCGTTTAATATATCGAATATATTAATTAATCGATTAATTCCAAATTAATCGTTATCTCTCTTTAAATGATATTTTATCCCAGATAAAATATCTCCGCAATTAATCCCAGATTAATTTTCTCTCTCATCTTATTAATCCCAGATTAATTAAAAGTGCGAGTCATACGTCATCAGTGAATCTTCGGGAAGCGACCCATGAGATCCCCGGATATGTTGGCAGTAAATTCGGTCGTCGGACTATCCGAACATGTAAGTACCTAGTACTACGTTTTACCGATTTACAAGACAAGGTTGGCTTCTAGCAAAGCGCCATGCCTACCCAATTCTCCAGAAATATCCTTACAGGAATAAGGATCTATATCAGGCGTAGTATACGTAGTATTGCGTATTTCGATCCAGTATCGGATGATCACATGCAAGGCCTGGGGCTGGTACAGTGTCTGCCCCGTACGAAACATATATCGAATTACGAGCAACTAGTCTCTTTAATATTGGATAATCATGACCAAGTCATATTATCCCGACAGTTGCAACCTTTTTAGAGAACCAGTTCTGTATCCATGCGCGATCATGAACTCCATATGACTGAATTGATACTTCCGTCTCGACATCACACCCAACACACTACGATTCTCGATATACCCAGAAGAGGCGTACATAGAAACCGGTTAAAGCCCTGGACGACCAAACCAAAGTATATTGATTGTCGTAAGTATTAGCGGTGCAAGTCTCAAGTTAAGACCAAATACACCTACCCTGATTTCGGACTTCCATATACACATAGTCATACTACCAATGGAATTCCGAGGGGGTCTATCCAAAGCGAAACTGTTTCCCATACCATCGGTAAAACACAACCTCCTATTACACTTGCATGAGTATCCTATACCCAAATATATGAGAACTATGTCGTTATGCCCTCACAACGCGCACAAGTGTATTACTAGACTTTTACGTATTTATCAATGTGCAATCTCGATAATACTCTGACTAGGGATATTTAATGATTTATCCTTCGTGGACTGATAAGTCTCATATCATCTCAATCCAGGAACAAATCACAGAAACCTCCTATAATTTATACATCTAGGTGATCTAATCATAAATGATAAGAGTGCAATCTCCTTTGTCACATAGTTAATTTGTACAACAACACCATGATCTGTACAAATAGTGACACTATGGGTCATAATTGTCCAACAATCTCCCATTTGGCCTATAGCCAGTCACTCGAGTGTCTACCACCCGAACTATGTACGGTTGGCTCAAATTACTGAGAAAATGCTTTCGTCAGCGGATTTGCATTATTATCATCTGATGCGATTTATACGTTCATCACATCGCCATGATGTATGATCCGAACGAATCAGATGAATATCGAAGTATGTATCTGGATCATTGATGAGACCATTAATTCTTTAGCCTGTGCTGACGCCTAGCTCATCTGCTAACAGAATTATATCTAATCTAATTAGATTTGTTATCGACCCAAATGGCTTCTATTGCCGCCTCAGCTGCAGTAATAACCTGCATTTGTTGTTTATTCGGTAACAGTATCTTGCTTCGAAGATTTCCAGCTCACTGTACTGTTATTCAAATTGTATAGTACCGTTTGCGACTTGAGTCGTTTATATCGATTTAGGAAACTTGCAGTAGTGATCCCAGTCACTTCAAGTTCTCCTTCTCCACAGATTACAACATCCTTAGTTCTCTAAGATACTAACGGATGTTCTTAATATCAATCCAGTGACTATCACTTGGATTGGCCTGTTTGTGAATCCATATGCTCAAAGCGTATGAGATACCAGGTCACGTATATTTTTCAATGTACAATTTCTCAGAGAGTTTCAACAACTTAATCTATCCCAGTAGATCTTTATTCCTAGAATAAAGGTTGTTTCTCCCAAGAATTCCACGGAGAATTTTCTCAAAAGCCAAGCTTTCGCCGATTGTTATTATGGGAATATCATTTCCAAGAAATGACATATTATCATTATTTATAGGATATCCACTGTCAGTGCGCTCCCACTAACCCTCTTATATACACAAGAATCATTTTCGTTTTGAATTAAATCATAAACAATTATGATTACATCAAAACGATAATTCCAAGAACCTATGCTTGCTTCAATCCAAACATGGATCTAATAACCCGCAAACCTTGTTTGCTAGTTTTGGTACGACAAAATCGACAGGATGTTGTAAACATCCTCCAAAAGGTTCCTTTTCAGGAAAGTGATTTTCCCGTAAAGCTGACATATTTCACACATTAAACATGCAGCTTTAGCAAGCATTATCCAAATGGATTTACAGTGGCAACAGGTTAAAGGTTGAATCGTAATCAACACAATGTTGATAAAGATACCTTTCCGTTAAAAGCCTAGCTTTACACGTTGGTATGTTGCCATCCATGTATGTCTTCCTTGAAGACTTATATAGTACTGATGAGCGGAAAATATATCAATATTTACCGCCCATTTAACTTAATATTTTGTTTAGTTTCTCGGGTTTGATGAACGTTTTGATGTGTTTTATTTTATTTTACAGATAAAATAATATCGGGTCTCAATGAAATCATTTAGGATGAAATATGGGTCAAATAAGGGCAATTATTAGACTTGATATTTTAATTTTGGAGATTGGAAACTTGAAAGGATGTTTTAACGAAGTGCAGTTTTGGAAATTCCAATTTTGTGCATCTGTCATAATTTAGGCATAACTTTTTACTCCGATATCGGATTGAGCTGATTCAAGTTCCAGATTAAATAAGACTCAAAGCTCTACAGCTTTGAAAGACAAAATAATTTCGAATTCTGAATATTTCATGCCCGAAATTGATGAACCATCCAGAAGTGTGTTGTGTGTAATTATTAAAGTCACTTTCAATCATTTTCAAAGCAAAAAAATAAATTAATAAATAATAATAAAAATTATCAAATCATCACCAAACATGATAAGAGATTAGTGGAGCAATTAATAATGGATTTGGTGGAGCAATTAGTGGAGCAATTAATAATTGATTTGGTGATGATTTGATGGAGGCAAAATTTTGCCTATAAACACCAGTCATTTCATTTGTAAAATTCATACTTTCTTCTAAGGAATTCCTTAAGAATACTAAGAAGATTGTATCTTGTTTGTATTTATAGCTTTCAGTATTTAATTTCCACTTTCGCACTTTCTTTTCTTTACTTTTCAGTTTTTACTTTCCGCATTTACTTTTAAGCACAGTACTTTTCTTTCTTTAATTTTTTGTTTTTTACTTTTCAGTAATGAGGAGGTAACACCCATTTGCTGGGGTAAAAGGTAAAACTTTTATTACTAATATTTAGATTAATCTCCCTTAATTATAATATATAAACTAGTTAAAACCTGACTTAACCATGGATACCGCCTGATTGGTCGGTTGGTAATTAATTATTAATTTGACTTAATCTGGATACCGCCTATATGGCTGGTTGGTAATTATTATGCAAAGTTAATATATTATATTAAGGGAGATATCTAAAATAGAAGTAATAAAAGTGGATCCTTTTACCTCAGCATTTTCTTTTATTGTACTTTTACTTTATTTACTTTTCAGCAATTTACTTTCAGCATTTACTCTTTCAGCAATTTACTTTCAGCATTTACTTTTCAGCATTAATTTTCAGTATTTAATTTCAGCATTTACTTTCCGTCATTTACTTTTCAGCATTTTTCTTTATGTCTTTTATTTTATTTAAGTTTTTACTAGCCCTAATTATGTGTTAGTTATCTGGGGTTGTGATGAATTCTAATATCACCGGTTTATAAGGGGTTATTTTATAGTTTGGGTAATTTAAAGGTTTACTTATTAAGTCTTAAGCTTAATGCTTTTTGTTGTCTGATCACCAATAAGATTGATGTGGTAAATCTAAAATGAACTAGACATAGGTATTTTAGGTTTCAGCCTTAGACTTAATAGCCCACGATCTTCATTGAGGATAGATAACCCCTTAATAGATTTCCTTACATGATAGACATATACCTGTCGGGCGGGGGTAGCCATATTTGGAACTTAAACTTAATGAATCCAGATAATTTGGTTGACATAGACATATGGTTCAATTGGGTTAAATTGGGTATTTGCGTCTGACCATCGACATAGGCTTTTGCATAATTTCGTGTTCCAGGTTAGTAAACTGATTTATTACACAAACATAAAATAATCACTTCATCTTTTAAAAGATATTAGAATGATTCACAACCCTAGATCTTTAAGTCTTTTGTTATTTTCCTTAGTATTTTCTTTGTTATTTATTTATTTATTTTAATTAAGGAAAACCACATTCAACCAATCAAACAATCATTCTCTTCTCCATATAATTAGTTACCTGTAAATAAATAGTATCAATAATTAATAACAACAGTAGGAATTAAGTCCTCGTGGGATCGATATTTTTCTACTACTTGAACGATACATGCGCTTGCGTTATACGCGTGTGTTTACGCCAGCCCGACAGGTATATGTCTATCCTGTAAGGAAATCTATCAAAGGGTTATCTATCCTCAAGGAACATCGTGGGCTATTAAGTCTAAGGCTGAAACCTAAAATTCCTTTGTCAAGTTTATTTTAGATTTACCACATCAATCTTATTAGTGGCCAATTAACAAGACGCATTAGCTTAAGACTTAATAAGTAAACCTTTAAATTACTCAAACTATAATTTAACCCTTTATAAACCGGTGATATTGGATTTCATCACAACCCCAGATAACTGGCTTAGTTACGACACATATATTTTCGAGTAGTAAAAAAAACTTAAATAAAATATAAAGACAAAGTAAAATACTGAAAATTATATACTAAAAATTAAATACTGAAAAGTAAATGCTGGAATTAAATACTGAAAAAAATTGCTGCTGAAAAGTAAATTGCTGAAAGTAAATTACTGAAAAGTAAAAACTGAAAATTAAAGAAAGAAAAGTATTGTGCGTAAAAGTAAATTGCGGAAAGTAAAAACTGAAAAGTAAAGAAAAGAAAGTGCGAAAATGGAAATTAATTACTGAAAGCTGTAAATAAACAAACAAGATACAATCTTCTTAGTATTCTTAAGGAATTCCTTAGAAGAAAGTATGAATTTTACAAATATAAATGGCTTGGTATTTATAGGTAAAATTTTGCCTCCATCAAATCATCCACCAAATCAATTATTAATTGCTCCACTAATTGCTCCACTAATTTCTTATCATGTTTGGTGATGATTTGATAATTTTTATTATTTATTTATTAATTAATTTTTTGCTTTGAAAATGATTGAAAGTGACTTTAATAATTATACACAACACACTTCTGGATGGTTCATCAATTTTGGGCATGAAATCATCAGAATTCGAAATTATTTTGTCTTTCACAGTTGTAGATCTTTGTGTCTTCTTTAATCTGGAACTTGAATCAGCGCAATCCGATATCGGAGTAAAATGTTATGCCTAAAATACGACAGATACGCAAAATTGGAATTTCCAAAACTGCACTTCATCAAAAACCCCCTTTCAAGTTTCCAATCTCCAAAATTAAAATATCAAGTCCAATAATTGCCCTTGTTTGACCCATATTTCATCCTAAATGATTTCATTGAGATCCGATATTATTTTATCTGTAAAATAAACTACAACACATCAAAATATTCATCAAACCCCGAGAAACTAAACAAAATATTAAGTTAAAGGGGCGGTAAATATTGATATATTTTCCGCTCATCACACCCTCAAACCTAACATTTTGCTAGTCCTCGAGCAAAACAATAAAATAAAATACAATAAACAATTAAAATTAAACTAAGCCACTTTCGTAGGGATCACGGTTGCATTTAGCATATGCAACAAGCCTTTAAACCCCTAGGTGTCCCTAGTGGACGAGTTATAGTCTCGTGAGGGCTTACAGCAACGATACCCACAAATGTTTTACAAAAGTAAAACGGTAGTGAAACTAATGCACACAAAAGCAAAAGGACAAGCGAAAAGAGAATAAAGATGTTAGTGACTAATCAGGTGAAACTTCTACTTCAAGTTACTAGTTGTTTTGTTTCTTTCTAAATTACAGAATAAGTAAATTCTCCGATTATTTTTTTACCATTCTTCATATACACAGCCAACAAGATATTAATCAACTCATTTTTTTCCCACAACAGTCATAATTGCAGTTGATAAGAGAGTAATATTTGTGTCCTAAAGTTCTATCAGATTTCACACCTTTTTGTAGCAATGGAATAATTTTTCTGATTTTTCTGATTTTTTCTTTGATTTTTCTCTATTTTTTATTTATATACAATATCTTCCATCTATGTAACGAGTGTTAGGTCGGTGGCTCCCAAACCAGTTGGCTTTAGGGCACCAGTGTTAAGACACCCCTACGGACATAATTACTCAGACTTCAGAGATATATATATATATTTTTGCAGCATCTTTGATCCATGTAGCGAGCTTTGGGCCAGTGACTCCCAACCCAGTTGGTTTTAGGGCACTAGGTGTTAAAACACCCTTACAGACTTAATAACTCGGATCTTAGATTTTTTTTTTTTTACTCCATTGCTTTTTGAGATGCTTCCTCCAATTTAACTAGAGCACTGAATATTACAAACTAGGGTTGTGAATCATTCGTCCTAAATGATTTCATTGAGAAGAGAATGATTGTTTGATTGTTTGATTGGTTGAATATGGTTTTCCTTAATTAAAATAAATAAAATAAACAAAAGAAAATACTAAGGAAAATAAAAAAAGACTTAAAGATCTAGGGTTGTGAATCATTCTAATATCTTTTAAAAGATGAAGTGATAATTTTATGTTTGTGTAATAAATCAGTTTACTAACCTGGAACACGAAATTATGCAAAAGCCTCTGTCGATGGTCAGACGCAAATACCCAGTTTAACCCAATTGAACCATATGTCTATGTCAACAAAATTATCTGGATTCATTAAGTTTAAGTTCCAAATATGGCTACCCCCGCCCGACATGTATATGTCTATCATGTAAGGAAATATATTAAAGGGTTATCTGTCCTCAAGGAAGATTGTGGGCTATTAGTCTAAGGCTGAAACCTAAAATACCTATGTCTAGTTCATTTTAGATTTACCACATCGATCTTATTGGTGATCAGACAACAAGAAGCATTAACCTTAAGACTTAATAAGTAAACCTTTAAATTGCCCAAACTATAAAATAACCCATTATAAACCGCTGATATTAGAATAATCACAACCCCAGATAACTAACACATAACTAGGGCTAGTAAAAACTTAAATAAAATAAAAGACATAAAAAAATGCTGAAAAGTAAATGACGGAAAGTAAATGCTGAAATTAAATACTGAAAATTAAATGCTGAAAAGTAACTGGAAAGTAAATTGCTGAAAAGTAAATGCTGAAAAGTAAATTGCTGAAAAGTAAATAAAGTAAAAGTACAATAAAAGAAAATGCTGAGGTAAAAGGATCCACTTTTATTACTTCTATTTTAGATATCTTCCTTAATATAATATATTAACTTTGCATGATAATTACCAACCAGCCATATAGGCGGAATCCAGATTAAGTCAAATTAATAATTAATTACCAACCGACCAATCAGGCGGTATCCAGTTTAGTCAGGTTAAAACCAATTTAAATAATTACCAACCGACCAATATGGCGGTATCCTCGTTAAGTCAGGTTTTAACTAGTTTATATATTATAATTAAGGGAGATTAATCTAAATATTAGTAATAAAAGTTTTACCTTTTACCCCAGCAAAGGGGAGTTACCTCATCATTACTGAAAAGTAAAAACTGAAAATTAAAGAAAGAAAAGTATTGTGCTTAAAAGTAAATTGCGGAAAGTAAAAACTGAAAAGTAAAGAAAAGAAAGTGCGAAAGCGGAAATTAATTACTGAAAGCTGTAAATAAACAAACAAGATACAATCTTCTTAGTATTCTTAAGGAATTCATTAGAAGAAAGTATGAATTTTACAAATGAAATGGCTTGGTATTTATAGGCAAAATTTTGCCTCCGTCAAATCATCCACCAAATCAATTATTAATTGCTCCACTAATTGCTCCACCAAATCCATTATTAATTGCTCCACTAATCTCTTATCATGTTTGGTGATGATTTGATAATTTTTATTATTTATTTATTAATTTATTCTTTTGCTTTGAAAATGATTGAATGTGACTTTAATAATTATACACAACACACTTCTGGATGGTTCATCAATTTCAGGCATGAAATCTTCAGAATTCGAAATTATGTTGTCTTTCAAAGTTGTAGATCTTTTAGTCTTCTTTAATTTGGAACTTGAATCAGCTCAATTCGATATCGGAGTAAAACGTTATGCCCAAATTACGACAGATGCACAAAACTGGAATTTACAAAATTGCACTTCGTTAAAACGCCCTTTCAAGTTTCCAATCTCCAAAATTAAAATATCAAGTCCAATAATTTCCCTTATTTGACCCATATTTCATCTTAAATGATTTTATTAAGACCCGATATTATTTTATCTGCAAAATAAAATAAAACACATCAAAACGTTCATCAAACCCGAGAAACTAAACAAAATATTAAGTTAAAGGGGCGGTAAATATTGATATATTTTCCGCTCATCACACCCCCAAACCTAACATACGACATAGCATCATATCTTGCTGCTTGAGAGTGAAACATAGTATCATATCTTGCTGCTTGAGAGTCGTGTTTTGCTTCTATCTTTTTCAAGTGGGTCAACACTTCTGTTATTCTGATGAGTGGTAAATCTATCACTATTTACCACTCATTTAACCTAATATTTTGTATAATTTCTTGAGTTTTGTGAACGTTTTGATGTATTTTGTGTTATTTTGCAAATAAATAAAGTTTGGAAAACATTGGAGGTAATTTGGGGAAAAACGGACAAAAATGCGTCAACATGGATATTTTGGTCTTAAGCACGTCGCGACGCCAAGCCTTCAGCGTCGCGACGTCTAAAATGCGCCGAACAGTGCTAACGTGCGCCGGGTCCACAAATCAGAATCTGAGAAAAGTTTGACTTTGATAAATTGCGCCGTGCCACATGTCACCATCACAGCCAATCTGCTAACATGCGCCGTGCCACGTGTCAGTATCCTACGGTGCCGACAGTCATCATCGCCACGTGTACCACGTGTCATCCTACGTGTCTCCATGTCATCAGCCACGTCAGCAAGTCAACAGGTCAACATTGCCACGTGTCGTGCCACATCATCATCAACCAATCAGGAAGTGACATGTGTCGCAATTCTACGGTGCCGACAGTCTTTTTCCCACGTGTCGCCACATCACCGCCACGTCATCGCCACGTCATAATCAATAATTGAGTATCTAATCCTTATCTGACACGTGGCGGATAAGAATCTCAGCGATCAATCAGAAGCAGCCACGTATCGCAATAATTGAAGCCCAACCACCGCGCCACGTGTCACCTTATCAGCTTATCCAGAATCTTCAAACCGGCGAACCAGAGCGTGCCACGTCGATAGAATCTGGCGTAGCGACGCCAGAGGCCTTGGCGTCACGACGCTGAAAGCTTATCCGCGCCTATAAATTGAGCTCGAGATTTCAGAATTGAAGGCACCACTCTCTCTCTTCTATTCTATCTAAAGAGAGAGTTTATCTCTCTAGATTCTTTAGTTTTTTAGTTTTTTAGTTTTTTAGTTTTTTAATTTTTAGTTTTGTAAATAATTTTAATTACGTTTTGTGATAATAGTAATTTAATTTTTACTTTTTATTTTTTACAGTTTTTACTATTTACCATGAGGAGGTAACTTCTCCAGCTATGGTGAAAGGTAATTCTTTTACTGTTACTATTTAGATTAATCTCCCTTAAAATAATATATTCACTATTTAAAATATTGACTTAAAAAGGATACCGCCAGATTGGTAGGTTGGTAATTCATTTTAATCTGGTTTAAACCTGACTAATAAAGGATACCGCCAGATTGGTCGGTTGGTAATTTAATTTTGGTTCCGCCTTTATGGCTGGTTGGACTTAATTTGACTTAATCAGGTTACCGCCTATATGGCTGGTTGGAGAAAGAATCACAAGTCTATATATTATTTTATGGGAGATATCTAAATTAGTAGTAGTAAAAGTAATTCCTTTTACCTTAGCACTTATTTTATTTTACTTTTCAGTTTTACTTTATGTCTTTTATTTTATTTAAGTTTTACTAGCCCTAGTTATGTGTTAGTTATCTGGGGTTGTGATGAATTCTAATATCACCGGTTTATAAGGGGTTATTTTATAGTTTGGGTAATTTAAAGGTTTACTTATTAAGTCTTAAGCTTAATGCTTCTTGTTGTTTGATCACCAATAAGATTGATGTGGTAAATCTAAAATGAACTAGACATAGGGATTTTAGGTTTCAGCCTTAGACTTAATAGCCCACGATCTTCCTTGAGGATAGATAACCCTTTAATAGATTTCCTTACAGGATAGGAATATACCTGTCGGGCGGGGGTAGCCATAATTGGAACTTAAACTTAATGAATCCAGATAATTTGGTTGACATAGACATATGGTTCAATTGGGTTAAACTGGGTATTTGTATCTGACCATCGGAAGAGGCTTTTACATAATTTAGTGTTCCAGGTTAGTAAACTGATTTATTACACAAACATAAAATAATCACTTCATCTTTTAAAAGATATTAGAAGGATTCACAACCCTAGATCTTTGTGTCTTTTGTTATTTTCCTTAGTATTTTCTTTTGTCTTTTTATTTATTTATTTATTTTGTAAAACCACTTTCAACCAATCAAACAATCATTCTCTGCACCCTCAATTAGATATTTGTAAATAAATAGTATCAATAATTAATAACAATAGTAGGAATTAAGTCCTCGTGGGATCGATATTTTTATACTACTTGAACAATACGTGCGCTTGCGTTATACGTGTGTGTTTACGCCGGTCATATTCCTGGTTCATTTGCTTGTTCCTGGCCTTTGTTCTGTTGTTGGAATCCGGGTGGGGGATTGTTCATTTTCCCTGAATTGTTGCTCCATGTGAAATTGGGATGATTCCTCCACCCTGGGTTGTAGGTGTTGGAATATGGATTGTTCCCCTGTCTGTTGAAATTATTGACATAATTCACCGTTTCATTATGTTGGTTGAAAGATTCTGACTCAGGTGCTCCTCCAAAGGGTGAACTTGTGGATCCACCATTAACTTTTATGTTAAGAGTTTCCAGACTTTTTCAAATCACATCCAGCTTGGAATTCAGTGCTGTGTTGGCTCCAACTTCATAAATTTCTGCAATTCTTTGGATCATGCTCCTTTCTGTTGGCCATAAAGAATTGTTGTTGGCCATTTCTTCGATTAGGTCCCGGGCTTCATCTTCTCATTTTGCCATTAAAGCTCCTTCAGCAGCAGCATCGATTGTGGTTCTCATTATTCCAGAAAGTCCATTATAGAATGTTTGGACTTGAAGCCATTTTGGAATTTCATGGTGAGGACATTTCCGAAGCAAATCTTTGTACCTTTCCCAAGCTTCGTAGAGATTTTTTGAGTCTTGTTGTCATTCCTCAGCTTTCCAGTTCTGGCTGGTGGAAAGTACTTTGCAAGAAATTTGGTGGCTAAAGTGTTCCAAGTTGTGATAGAACCTGATGGTAGTGAATGTAGCCAAGATTTAGCTCTGTCCTTCAAGGAGTATGGGAAAACACGCAGTCTCATTGCTTCTTCTGATGCTCTGTTGTAGTTGAAAGTACCGCAAACTTCCAGAAAGTTACTGATGTGGGCATTAGGATCTTCAGTTGCGTTCCCCCCGAACTGAATTGACTGCTGAATCATCTGAATGTATGTTTTGATGTCACACGCATTTGCTGGTAAGGGAGGAAGTACAATACATGAAATGAGTCTGTCAACCACCGGAATGGTTCTGTCTCGAATGGGAATTGGTGGTGCAACCTCCAAAGGTTTAGGTTCCATGTTGACTAAAGCTTCTTGGCCTTCTCGCCTTTCCCTTCTCAACTGTCTGATGGTTCTTTCAATTTCTGGGTCAAGCGGTAGGAGTTCAAAGCTTCTAGTTCGTCACATGTAGTTTCTGAGAACCTGAAACACAAGAAAACAAAAACAATAAGTAAAAAGAAATTAGATACAAGTAACGTATCTAACCCCTAAACTAATAGTAAAAGATAAATAAGTCCCCGGCAACGGCGCCAAAAACTTGACCGGCGTAAACACACGCGTATAACGCAAGCACACGTATCGTTCAAGTAGTATAAAAATATCGATCCCACGAGGACTTAATTCCTACTATTGTTATTAATTATTGATACTATTTATTTACAGGTATCTAATTATATGGAGAAAAGAATGATTGTTTGATTGGTTGAATGTGGTTTTCCTTAATTAAAATAAATAAAATAAACAAAAGAAAATACTAAGGAAAATAACAAAAGACTTAAAGATCTAGGGTTGTGAATCATTCTAATATCTTTTAAAAGATGAAGTGATTATTTTATGTTTGTGTAATAAATCAGTTTACTAACCTGGAACACGAAATTATGCAAAAGCCTATGTCGATGGTCAGACGCAAATATCCAGTTTAACCCAATTGAACCATATGTCTATGTCAACCAAATTATCTGGATTCAATAAGTTTAAGTTCCAAATATGGCTACCCCCGCCCGACAGGTATATGTCTATCTTGTAAGGAAATCTATTAAAGGGTTATTTATCCTCAAGGATGACCGGCGTAAACACACGCGTATAACGCAAGCGCACGTATCGTTCAAGTAGTATAAAAATATTGATCCCACGAGGACTTAATTCCTACTGTTGTTATTAATTATTCATACTATTTATTTATAGGTATCTAATTATATGAAGAAGAGAATGATTGTTTGATTGGTTGAATGTGGTTTTCCTTAATTAAAATAAATAAAATAAACAAAAGAAAATACTAAGGAAAATAACAAAAGACTTAAAGATCTAGGGTTGTGAATCATTCTAATATCTTTTAAAAGATGAAGTGATTATTTTATGTTTGTGTAATAAATCAGTTTACTAACCTGGAGCACGAAATTATATAAAAGCCTATGTCGATGGTCAGACGCAAATACTCAATTTAACCCAATTGAACCATATGTCTATGTCAACCAAATTATCTGGATTCATTAAGTTTAAGTTCCAATTATGGCTACCCCCGCCCGACAGGTATATGTCTATCCTGTAAGGAAATCTATTAAAGGGTTATCTATCCTCAAGGAAGATCGTGGGCTATTAAGTCGAAGGCTAGTACCTAAAATCCCTATGTCTAGTTCATTTTAGATTTACCACATCAATCTTATTGGTGATCAGACAACAATAAGCATTAAGCTTAAGACTTAATAAGTAAACCTTTAAATTACCCAAACTATAAAATAACCCCTTATAAACCGGTGATATTAGAATTCATCACAACCCCAGATAACTAACACATAAGTAGAGCTAGTAAGAACTTAAATAAAATAAAAGACATAAAGTAAAATGCTAAAAAGTAAATGACGGAAAGTAAATGCTGAAATTAAATACTGAAAATTAAATGCTGAAAATAAATGCTGAAAATAAATTGCTGAAAAGTAAATGCTGAAAGTAAATTGCTGAAAAGTAAATAAAGTAAAAGTACAATAAAAGACAATGCTGAGGTAAAATGATCCACTTTTATTACTTCTATTTTAGATATCTCCATTAATATAATATATTAACTTTGCATGATAATTACCAACCAGCCATATAGGCGGTATCCATGGTTAAGTCAGGTTTTAACTAGTTTATATATTATAATTAAGGGAGATTAATCTAAATATTAGTAATAAAAGTTTTACCTTTTACCCCAACAAATGGGAGTTACCTCCTCATTACTGAAAAGTAAAAAACTGAAAATTAAAGAAAGAAAAATATTGTGCGTAAAAGTAAATTGCGGAAAGTAAAAACTGAAAAGTAAAGAAAGAAAAGAAAGTGCGAAAGCGGAAATTAAATACTGAAAGCTATAAATAAACAAACAAGATACAATCTTCTTAGTATTTTTAAGGAATTCATTAGAAGAAAATATGAATTTTACAAATGAAATGGCTTGGTATTTATAGGCAAAATTTTGCCTCTATCAAATCATCCACCAAATCAATTATTAATTGCTCCACTAATTTCTCCACCAAATCCATTATTAATTGCTCCACTAATTTCTCCACCAAATCCATTATTAATTGCTCCACTAATCTCTTATCATGTTTGGTGATGATTTGATAATTTTTATTATTTATTTATTAATTTATTTTTTTGCTTTGAAAATGATTGAAAGTGACTTTAATAATTACTCACAACACACTTCTGGATGGTTCATCAATTTCGGGCATGAAATCTTCAGAATTCGAAATTATTTTGTCTTTCAAAACTGTAGATCTTTGAGTCTTCTTTAATCTAGAACTTGAATCAGCTCAATCCGATATCGGAGTAAAGGGTTATATCCAAATTACGATAGATGCACAAAACTGGAATTTCCAAAACTGCACTTCGTTAAAACGCCCTTTCAAGTTTCCAATCTCCAAAATTAAAATATCAAGTCCAATAATTGCCCTTATTTGACCCATATTTTATCCTAAATGATTTCATTGAGACCTGATATTATTTTATCTGCAAAATAAAATAAAACACATCAAAACTTTCATCAAACCCGAGAAACTAAACAAAATATTAAGTTAAAGGGGCGGTAAATATTGATATATTTTCCGCTCATCACACCCCCAAACCTAACATTTTGCTAGTCCTCGAGCAAAAAATAAAATAAAATAAAATACAAGAAACAATTAAAATTAAACTAAGCCACTTTCGTAGGGATCACGGTTGCATTTAGCATATGCAACAAGCCTTTAAACCCCTAGGTGTCCCTAGTGGACGAGTTATAGTCTCGTGAGGGCTTACAACAACGATACCCACAAACGTTTTACAAAAGTAAAAAAAAAATAAAACTAATGCACACAAAAGCAAAAAGACAAGAGAAAAGAGAATAAAGAAGTTAGTGACTAATCAGGTGAAACTTCTACTCCAAGTTACTGGTTGTTTTGTTTTATTCTAAATTACTGAATAAGTAAATTCTCCGATTATTTTTACCATTCTTCATATACACAGCCTACAAAATATTAAACAACTCATTTTTGCCCACAACAGTCATAAGTGCAGTTGATAAGAGAGTAATATTTTTGTCCTAAAGTTCTATCAGATTTCACACATTTTTGCAGCAATGGAATAATTTTTCTGATTTTTCTGATTTTTTTTCTTTGATTTTTCTCTATTTTTATTTAAATACAATATCTTCCATCTATGTAACGAGTGTTGGGTCTGTGGCTCCCAAACCAGTTGGCTTTAGGGCACCAGGTGTTAAGACACCCATACGGACTTAATTACTCAGACTTCAGATATTTTTGCAGCATCTTTAATCCATGTAGCGAGCTTTGGGCCAGTGACTCCCAAACCAATTGGTTTTAGGGCACTAGGTGTTAAAACACCCTTACAGACTTAATAACTCGGATCTCAGTTTTTTTTTTTTTTTTTTACTCCATTGCTTTTTGAGATGCTTCCTCCAATTAAACTAGAGCACCGAATATTACAAACTTTTCAATTTTAGCTCATGTCCGTATGTTACTATATATGTTGATAATATATACCAACTGAGCATATGAAGATTCATTTTAGTCAGTGTTAAGGAGAATTCACAAATTAAATAATTCAAAATGAAATAAACAAAAATTAATTTGTTTTGAAATAGGTTTGAGATACGTCTCAGGAGTGGAAACTCCTTACTCAACTATCTTTTACCAATTCCACCTTTTTAGTCAAATAAAAATGCAAAATATTTTTGTAATTTTTGAAACTTTTTCAATTTTTTTGTATTTTTCGAAAAAATTTGGACTAAAAATAAAAACAACACACAAACTAAAAACAAGGTACTAATAACCTAATTTCCTCCCCCAAACCTAAATGAGACATTGTCCCCAATGTCTTAAACAGTAGAAGAAGAGTTTAGAAAATAATATCTGGTTAGCTGAAATTCTACAGGAAATTAAAGGTTAAGATCCAGATTAATCCGACGCCTCTTACCACGATCGTCCTCGGACCAATTTATCTTTGAAAGGATAGGGTCAACTCGTGGTTCATAGGCTATGAGTTGGTCTATTAGATCCGAGGCAGTTCTGGCAGTAAAAAGGAGTTCTTTCATAGGTTTTGACACGAACCCATTTCTCCGGGCATCATCAAGAAACACAAAAAGAAAATCATAAAATCCATCAACGTTGAGCAGTCCAAGCGGTTTCTGGTGTATGTTCAGATTCGCCCAAGATAGCACAATAAAAATTTCCTCCAATGTACCCAAGCCACCTGGCAAAGCAATAAAAGCATCAGCACGGTTAATCATTTCTACCAGTCGTTCAGACATTCCTGGCACGATCAGTTCCTCTCTGTTTGATGGTTCAATAAGATTTGCCTCTGCCAAGGGTTTTGGGATGATTCCCAAAACGTGACTGCCTCCTTCCTGTACAGCCTTTGAAACGATCCCCATAAGTCCAAGATTTCCTCCGCCATATATTAAGTGCATATTCCTTGTAGCTAAGACTCGACCCAATTCCTGTGCTGCTTCTACGTATTGTGGTTTAGTACCAACACTACTACCGCAAAACACACAGATGTTTTCAACTCGTCTTCTTGAAGTGGCTTCCATTTTTTATGTATTTCTTTCTCAACTCTGGATGCCTTCAAAAGTACAATGATGGGCTGAATTTATAGTACCTGAAAATGGTGAGTAATAATAGAACTAGTATCTTCCAAATGACGATTGTTAGCCAAATAATAAAAGAAATCATGAAAGGTCAAAAAGTATGGATCCTGTCTACGAAAATAAAGATAATTACAACTGAAAAGTAAATCAAAGCAATAATTAAGGCAATGGAATTGTGTACGCAATACGCCACTAGCTTAGTATAAATTCATAAGGCTGCGTCTCAAGAATTAATTCTTTACTCAGCCATTACTAATGAATTGTCTCTTTTCTTTGTGATTGCCAAACACCATTCCTTCTGTCTTAAAATGCTCCGTTTGTGCCTTTCCCTACAAAAATAACACACAAAATTGAGAACTCTACAACATGTATACAAAGAATATGAAAACAGAAATTACAACAAATTGCACGGGTTGCCTCCCTGCTAGCGCTAAATTTTTCGTCTTCAGCCAGACGTGACTGAAATCCATATATCAATGAGGTTTCAATGTCGTTTTGGATGTCCGATTAAAGACAATCTCGTGAGCGTTGCTTTTGAATGGTCTCTTCCAACGATAAAGTGGCAAAAAGAGTTTTGTCTCATTCAGTGCTCGTGCCACCTTTTTGCTACTTTTTGTTCCAGTGGTTCCTGCAAAGAAAGAAAGAAAATCAGGAGGTCTCGTATGGTGCTTGACTTGGAATGGGGGTTCCATTCTGTCAAGCTTTTGGGCGATATCTTTGATTTGTACTCCCCAAAACAGCAATGTTTCTCCTGAATGCTCTAGATCTTTATTAAGGTCAGACATTTGCTCCTTCATTTGCTCTGCTTCTTGCTCCACATTTTCTTCACAGATGTATTGTAAAATTTTTATATTCAGCTCTTTATCAGTCATCTGTGAAATACATGCTTCAAAATTGTCAACCCGGTGATGCAAAGATGTTTCTGACATTAGGTTTTCATCCTCTGATACGACTGGAATGGATGGTTCAGATAGATCTTCTTCAAACATCAAGGTAAAGCATGCTCCAAGATCTTCATTTTGAGGATTGAAAGTTTGATCCTCCGTTGTTGGTGCAGTTGGTACAAATAGATCAGCTTCATCCTCGTCAGAATCTGAATAATAAAAGTCAAATTGAGACTTTGTCGGTTCGGGCTCCTGAACTGATACCTCTGGTTGTTGATACTGCTCAGCCTCCTCCTTTATTGAAGTGTCATTGTGAAATGATTGGTACTCGAAGGCTTCATTAGTGTCATCTGAAACTGGTTCTTGAGGTATGTAGTTCTGGTTTTCTGTGAATTGTCTCATTTGATCTGTCATCCTCTGAATGAATTCTGATTGTCTCTGAATACTTTCAAATTGATTCTGGCTTGTTTCAAGCATTGTATCCAACTTTTCTTTTCGTTTCTTGAACATATCTTTGAGCATGTTTAGCAACTGATCTTCCTCTGATGGTTCTGATTGTTGATGAAGATCATTGTAGGTGGGTGGTGAATAAGATGGAAAATGTGGTTCTGTGAAATATGATGGCTCGTCATACCATGAAGGATCTTGATAGCTCTGCCACCCTGGATGGTAGTTGTATTTACAATAATCTCTAGGGTGGTTACCATTACATATGTCACATCTCCCCCATTGTGTTCTGTTGAGCAAATGTGGTATTGCTTGGTTCTGGCATCCAGTGATGATAATGTTAGGCTGGACAACAGGCCTCAGAAAACCGGACTGTTGCTCCCAGATTTGGGGTGTATCTTCTAGTAAAGCTCGTGATCTCTCAATCTCCCAATAATGTTCCATTTTTCAATTATCTGAAAAAAAAGAAAGAGATAAAAATTACAGATAAAAATAAAGAAAATTAGATACAATTAAATTAGATAGCTTCACAATTAATAACTCAAGAAAAATAAGTCCCCGGCAACGGCGCCAAAAACTTGACCTGCTTAAACACACGCGTATAACGCAAGTGCACGTATCGTTCAAGTAGTATAAAAATATCGATCCCTCGAGGACTTAATTCCTACTATTGTTATTAATTATTGATACTATTTATTTACAGGTATCTAATTAATAGAGAAGAGAATGATTGTTTGATTGGTTGAATGTGGTTTTCCTTAATTAAAATAAATAAAAATAACAAAAGAAAATACTAAGGAAAATAACAAAAGACTTAAAGATCTAGGGTTGTGAATCATTCTAATATCTTTTAAAAGATGAAGTGATTATTTTATGTTTGTGTAATAAATCAGTTTACTAACCTGGAGCATGAAATTATGCAAAAGCCTATGTCGATGGTCAGACGCAAATACCCAGTTTAACCCAATTGAACCATATGTCTATGTCAACCAAATTATCTGGATTCATTAAGTTTAAGTTCCAATTATGGCTAACCCCGCCCGACAGGTATATGTCTATCCTGTAAAAAAATCTATTAAAGGGTTATCTATCATCAAGGAAGATCGTGGGCTATCAAGTCGAAGGCTGAAACCTAAAATCCCTATGTCTAGTTCATTTTAGATTTACCACATCAATCTTATTGGTGATCAGACAACAAGAAACATTAAGCTTAAGACTTAATAAGTAAACCTTTAAATTACCCAAACTATAAAATAACCCCTTATAAACCGGTGATATTAGAATTCATCACAACCCCAGATAACTAACACATAACTAGGGCTAGTAAAAACTTAAATAAAATAAAAGACATAAAGTAAAATGCTGAAAAGTAAATGACGGAAAGTAAATGCTCAAATTAAATACTGAAAATTAAATGCTGAAAAGTAAATGCTGAAAAGTAAATTGCTGAAAAGTAAATGCTGAAAAGTAAATTGCTGAAAAGTAAATAAAGTAAAAGTACAATAAAAGAAAATGCTGAGGTAAAAGGATCCACTTTTATTACTTCTATTTTAGATATCTCCCTTAATATAATATTTACTTTGCATGATAATTACCAACCAGCCATATAGGCGGTATCCAGATTAAGTCAAATTAATAATTAATTACCAACCGACCAATCAGGCGGTATCTATGGTTAAGTCAGGTTTTAACTAGTTTATATATTATAATTAAGGGAGATTAATCTAAATATTAGTAATAAAAGTTTTACCTTTTACCCCAGCAAAGGGGAGTTACCTCCTCATTACTGAAAAGTAAAAAACTGAAAATTAAAGAAAGAAAAGTAATGTGCGTAAAAGTAAATTGCGGAAAGTAAAAACTGAAAAGTAAAGAAAAGAAAGTGCGAAAGCGGAAATTAAATACTGAAAGCTATAAATAAACAAACAAGATACAATCTTCTTAGTATTCTTAAGGAATTCCTTAGAAGAAAGTATGCATTTTACAAATGAAATGGCTTTGTATTTATAGGCAAAATTTTCTCTCCATCAAATCATCCACCAAATCAATTATTAATTGCTCCACTAATTGCTCCACCAATCCATTATTAATTGCTCCACTAATCTCTTTTCATGTTTGGTGATGATTTGATAATTTTTATTATTTATTTATTAATTTATTTTTTTGCTTTGAAAATGATTGAAAGTGACTTTAATAATTACACACAACACTTTTCTGGATGGTTCATCACTTTCGGGCATGAAATCTTCAGAATTCGAAATTATTTTTTATTTCAAAGCTGTAGATCTTTGAGTCTTCTTTAATCTGGAACTTGAATCAGCTCAATCCGATATCGGAGTAAAGAGTTATGCCCAAATTACGACAGATGAACAAAACTGGAATTTCCAAAACTGCACTTCGTTAAAACGCCCTTTCAAGTTTCCAATCTCCAAAATTAAAATATCAAGTCCAATAATTGCCCTTATTTGACCCATATTTCATCCTAAATGATTTCATTGAGACCCGATATTATTTTATCTGCAAAATAAAATAAAACACATCAAAACGTTCATCAAACCCGAGAAACTAAACAAAATATTAAGTTAAAGGGGCGGTAAATATTGATATATTTTCGCTCATCAAGTACCAATAGGCACAATGCCTTGTGGTACATCAACTAGTATCCAAACATAGTTGATATACATGGAATCATTTCGGATTCATGACACTTTGCCATAATAGGAGTCGATACCTTGTATCACTTCGTCATACGTAGTCAGTTGGTGTTCCTCAATAAGATTGACATCTTTATGAGGTGAGATCATAAACCCATACCCAAGTTGTTTTCTGACTATCTCTGACATACGTGGTTCTTGTGTATTCGAATATTAATGGTATAGTTTCATCCTTGATGAACTATTTGTGTTTCATTAGGAATCGGTGCCTGGAATAGAATTACTCCGATTTTCATCGAATTTTACTATCCTCCCACTTACCACTGCATATCGGTATTCCTCTTAGGAAAACCGCATGGCGAGCAAAAATCTAATTGTTCTCTTGTGAGATGTATAAGTACTATACTTTGGTATCCCTAGGATAACCTACAATTGGCATTTATCCAATTTGGGTTCTGGTTTGGTATCATCCAAACATATGCCCAGCATACCCAAATATTCAGGAATGAGAAACCTGGTTTCTTTCTTGTTCATATCTAATATGAAATCTGTCAAACAAATTTTTTTATGGAACCTTATTCTAAATAAGTTCTGCACTGTATATGCTTATCCGTTGAAGGAAATGGTAGCTCAGAGCGACTCATGATTAACCTTATCATGTCTAACAAAATTCGGTTACTCAGTTCTGACACACTGTCAAGATGACGTGTTCCGGGAGGAGTGCTCATTGAAATAATACTATACTCTTTCAAGTATACTCGAAACTTACTGCTTAAGTATTTTCCATTACGGTCTTACTGTGACAGTTTAATACTTTAGCCGAACTGTTTGTCTATTTCGTGTCGAAACTTTAAAAGTTTCCGATTTTTGTTTCTAAAGAGACACATAACCATAACGCGATGCCACATCCGTAAAGGTCACGAAATATTCATATACACCTCTAGCCTAGCTAGACATGGGCCCACTTGCTTCACTATGAACTAGGTCTAACAGGTCGGTGGCATTTACACTTTTACCAAGTAAAGGTATTTTAGGCACTTTGCCCAATAAACTAGATTCGTAGACTTTATTTGATTAGAATCAAATTAGTCCTGGTACCCACTCTTCAAAAGTGCGGATATACGAGTCTTGTTTAATTGTGTCCCAGACAACAATGCCACAATATGTTTCTTCTGATCAAATCAGTTTGAGCTATTTGTTTGTCATATTATATTTATGAGATTTATTTATATTCAAACTATAAATGATGTTATTCACATCTAATGTGTTTATCTCAATATCATTTTTATATAATAAAACACTTTAGTATTCTAGAATATAAAGGTCAATCCGCAACGGATTAAACACTGATATAGAGATAATGTATCTAGTCAAACTAGTTACATTATAACAGTTTCCAAATTTAGGTATACACCCGAAGGGTAGTTCCTAAAATTAGGTATCTACGGTTAAAACAACGACTTTCGTCCCGCTTCCAATTCGCAGATAAATCTCTATTGAAGTCAGTATCCTGTTCAAAATAGATTCTGAACATCAATACATATATTTTATGTCCCACACCAAGTATTTAAAATCCAATTTTAATACTAGTAGTGAACATAATTATGACAAACATATTTGAAGTCAGAGCCTTGCCCATTCTTCAATTCCTTCATGTCTGCTTTGTTCAAACGGCAGTCACGCTTCCGCGATCCCGTTTGCCACATTTAGGCAGACATTTTGGGATATGTCCTTTATCTTCCTAAAAGATTATAATGATTTTGCCTTTGCCCTTTTCCATATTCTAGAAGCCTTTGGCCAAGCCTCGGGTTTCTAGAATATGGAAGTAAGGTGCGCCTTGCGCTACTTGCCTATTGCAAACTTTGACTTTAAACCTTGAGAATAGTCATTAATTCTCCAAGAATTATTTATTGCAATTTTAGTACTTCTAAAATCTAAGTATAGATTTATGAAGATCCTTCAATTTCATTATCATACTTTAAAGATCTAATCCTTAGTTCTGATTCAGAAATTAAGGAGTCTACTTCGACAAGCTTAATGGATTAAGCACTAAAGTTATCATCACATGAATCTTCCAAAGATTATGCTCTACTATTTTGCTTAACTCCGGTTTAGGCTTAATATGTTATTTTATCAATTAAAGTAACTTATTATTTTCCAGGACCATCTTGAAATTTTATTCCCAATTTGAAAATTAAACCATTTAAATACATTTTCCCTAGGATTATGTTTTAAATGTCAATCTTTCATTTATATCTTGATTTTAATAGTCCAATTATTTAATCAACGATTTTCGGTACTATTATTATAATGATTACAATAGTCCAACTATTTAATCAACTATAATTTAATAGATTAAAATCAATTATATTGATTACTATAATCCAATTATAAAATCAACTATAAATGAATAGTTTGAATACAGTCCAACTGTTAATTAAAACAACAATTTAAATATTAGTCCAACTAACATTTAATTTATATGACGAATGATTTTGTTTAAGCGCGTATGGCAAGTATTAAACGACTATTGTAAATTCAATTATTGCCTCCCACTATTTTTCAGCGAACCTCTAACCCTATGTCGAGTACTCGGGAAACCGTGTTTCCTAGCGGGGTAGGATCCCGTTAAATATCACACAATCTTGACTTTGGCCAACAAATTGTATGATAATTAACTAGGTAGATCTCTAAGATCAATTGGATCCAATCCAATTCCTAGATCCAGTAGGGGGACATCCAAGTCTGAAACATATATCTTATATATGCCAATACATCCAATGTATTACCTAACCTTTTTCCTCTGAATCAACTAAGCATTAGCTTTGGCACAACAAACTTAGTGATCCCAGTTAAGCGCGACCCATTGACCATGGAAAGCTTCGTAATCAATGTCGATGGACAAGAAGTGGTCTTGATTTTGGCCAACAAACCACAACTTGGACAAGACACCAATATGGAACAAAGCTCTCGTGATTCAAACACATCCTCGACGGACAAAGGCCTTGACTTTGGCAAACAAGCCAATGCCAGTCTCGGATCTTGAGTGAGAATCACTCAATGGAAGGAAAAAACGCTTAATATTTTGCGAGGGTTTTTCGAGTGCTAATTGGCAACCAATTTATTATCTTTGTTAAGGTCTCATCATCATACACCCTTAAACATGCATTCTAAACACATAATAAAGCGCATATGAATAAATAATAATGATATGCGGATGGATACTTTACACATTGATCCTAGATCAAATCTCTCCATTTCTCTCTCCCGCTAGCACATGTATTTACTTATACATGTTACACTACACTTCTAAAGAAACCTCATTTACATTGAGGGGAATAGGTGAGAATAGAATACAAAGAATAAGAGGTAATAAGCTGGACACGCAGGTCCAATTAATAAATTCCAAATTTATTACAACAATTTCTAAAATTGCCCCCCCATCTAATATTCATCTGATATACATTATTCATGCATCGCAACCATGTGTTCACACAAGCATGTTATCAATCAATCTGATCAAATTAATTAATCTGATAATTAGTGATCATCCAATGTTCAAACAACGATTTGATTTTGCTCGAGTCAAACTCGTTTTGCGAATAAGTACTCAAAGTACGAATTCACGAATTAAACTAAACTACAAAATTAAATCCAATTTAATATGTATTTAACACTAATTCGCTATTTAATTCCAAATTAAATACTACACTTTATTAATGAACTTTTACGACTTAAATTCCAAATTTAATCGTTACGGGTCTCAAAGCCCGATTATCGTCCAACGTCAATTTAATTAAAGTCCAATGGGCTTTTAATTAATTTCTTAAGGCGTGGACTTTTGGTCAACTCGGGTCGAACCCAATAACCAAAGTCCAATTCGGGAATTACCCCATAAGCCCAGAAATCAATTTAGGCCCATTAGGCCCAATTAAACTTTAAAGGTCCATTAGTCACATTTGGGCTTTATGGAAGCGGTTTTGGGCCCAATTGGATCCAACCAATTTTGCCTAACCCAACTTGGTACAACCAAGCCCAATAAGCCCAATTACAACACAACAAGCCAAATCCAATTTAAGGCCCAACATAATTAAATTACAAAATCCAATTTCACATTTAATTATCCTAAAGTGTATAGCATTATTAATTACCCAAATCAATATTTCCAAAACATCAAATTAGCCTAATTAATCATGCTTATCATCATTAAATCATGTCCAACACAATTTAACAAAAAATCAAACCCATTCATGCTACACAAAGTCTCGGCCAAAGGGGATTTTCATGTCCAATTTTAAACCCAATCCAATTGAATCCAAATCAACATTAAATCACATCCCAATTATTTTCAAGTCATCCAATGAATCAAAAAACAAAATTCCAAGACAATTTGGGCACTTCACATTTTCGGCCAAGCCAAAGATTTGGGCAAAAATGTTCCAAACACAATTTCTTGAAATTGATCCAATCAATCTTCAATTCAACATGATTTAAGCATATTCAAACATCCAATTTAATCAAATCATGCTCAAAATCAATTTACCCAATTTTAAGCCCTAAATCAAATTTCATGCTCAACCTTGCTCTTGATACCATTGTTGGATAATACTAAGCATCCCAAGATCATTAAACAAGCATGAAACAAGTGCAAATACAATGAGGGAGTTGCGGAATACTCACATCGATCGGTTGAGCGACGCGTGAGGCAACAAAAATCTTCACTGCCCTCTTTACTGCTCACGGTAGTGCACTGCTTTGCCTCTCCAAGATTCGGCCATTGCAAGGTTCCATCAAGCTCCAAGCTTCGTCAAATGATTCCCGGCTCATGGGTGGACTTCCCTATCACCTTCGCATGACTTCGTAGTGTGCTAGCACTCTCGATTTTGCCATAAAATCGCGACTTTTGCTTCCTATTTTTCTCTTTGTCTCTCGGTGAACTGCAGAAAACCAGAGGAGAAAATAGCCTCCAAGGCAGAGAATGAGAGAGAGAAGAAGTGAAGAGAGAGAGATGGTTTTGTGTAATTGTTGATTGATTTCTAAAATCAATTTAACATATACCAAACATAAAATAATGGTAGTTGTCTAATCAATTTGCCCGATTATTGTCCAACGTCAATTTAATTAAACTTATTGATTTAGCTCTCTAATCATCTCATAATTCAGCTAATCTCTCAATTGCTCTTCCTTATTGGTTCTTTTCTTTATTGGACTCTAAATTGGGAATTGATACATGCTCACGTGTCTGGTTCGGTGTTTATATGCTTACTCGAATCAAGGTTTTCGGAAGGAAAAGTCTTTATTCATTATGTAGGAAATTGGTCAATTACTCCATGTCTCGAGGTCCCACAACTACCATCAATTCTCTACACTATTATCTTCTCGTTATGTTATCTTTTTGCCTGAATGCACCGAATTTCCTTATTACTTCTCGCGTTCCTCTTACCATTTGCATATCATATTCTTTGCTCTACGCTTTGCTTCTAAGGCTAACGGTGGTTCATTCTTTTTTCTGCTTCTTAGATCTCCACTTTCTGTTCTTGCTATAAACCTCGATTTGGTCACTCTATTCTATTTTCCATACTGATACTTTTGCCACTTCCTAAATATCTCAAACTTCATAGGTCTATTCTTATATTCTTCTACGGATTCCTACTGAATTGGGTTTATCTGTGGGTTCTACGACATTTGGTCTATCTTGTGGACTCCTACTAGTCTTGCAAACCTTGTGCTGATGTGTCTAAATCTTTGGGTTATTATGGGTTCTATTCTTCATACCTTTTGAGACTTCCTGAATTCTTTTATTGGTTATCTATCTTCCATGGTCTTTCCATTTCTTAAGATGAACCCCCGTTGGGTTTCTTATGGTTGTTTATATCTATGCTGGTAAGAACTGCTTTATATATCATCGGTTCTTTTCTTTATGTCTCGATGGGTTTCTACATCCTTGTTCTAGTACTCTATGTCCTGATGGAGTCTATTGCTCATGTAGGGTAGGTATGAGATAGACTTTGTCAGGACAGCTTCCTTGACTAGGCCAAGTAATCATTATTTATGTCGTCCTCCATCTTATTTTCCTACGGCCCTGAGTTTGGGAAATCTAAAATCTTTTCATCTTTATGGAATCTCACATCTATCAGAAGCCTTCACGAATAGTCCTGATTCCTTGCTTCTTCTACCTTATGGTTATTCTTGGTTATTTGGGGAACTCGCTATCTATACGAGGTGCTTGAGAGTTATTGTATTAACTTGGAAAAATTTTCCGAGGAGGAAAGGAATCTCGCTTGAGGAAAATAAACTTTTCTTAGATCTACTCGATATTTTACTCTTGTTTAGGCTTACTATAATCTTCTTTACTACAAGTTCTGGTATTATCCTTTATTATCTAACTCTGGGTATCTGATTCTTACTACTATATGTTTTGGCATTTTCTTATCTGTCTGCTTCTGTACCTCCATCTCTATTTGGTTCTGATTGCTTAGATATCTTCATTCTATCTTTTTACTTCTCTTTCTAACTTTTCTGTTTCTTTCTATTTTCCTGGGTGGATACTCTTGGAACTTACTATCTCTTTCTGTCTCCTTATCTTTCTTTGTCTTTGGCTGTCGAAACATCTATACCTTCTTTCTTGCTTTCTTATAGCTTTCCTATTCCATTCCATTTGGGTAACTTTCTTATATTTTACTATCTGATTTCATAGCATTGTTTGTACTTCTGGTAATAGACTGAATAACTTCAAGAAGATTCCTAACTTGGATCTAGAGTGTAATTGTTCTCGCGAGGAATACTATTTGAATAGCTTGGAAAAGTAAGTCTGTATTTAAATAACATAAATGAAAAATCAACTGAAAAGAGAGTGTCCATTCACTGTTTGGAAGTCTGACTGGCATCACTCGCTTGCTGAGAAAACTCTGGTTCCTGTGATGATCTACATTTGATAGACTGGATTAGAAATGGATTAAGAAATATACTACGGAATCAGGCTAAAATTTGCTTGTTCTAATAAGCGATATCACTTTAAGGTATCGTTCACATATCGAGGTGTATCACGAACATACGAGTTGATACGGGGCTTATAGGGTAGCCCCTAACCCATTCGGGTGAAACTGAAATGGTTAGAAACGAATTTGGGGAATTTCTTGACCTCGCGTCGCGACGCAGGTCAGGGCGCGTCGCGACGCGCACATCCAGAAGCGTACCCAATCTTTTGCCTAGCGCGTCGCAACGCAATAACCCTTCACGTCACGACGCGTATCAATCCAAAGGCATTCCTGGGAAAATTCCCAGATCGCGTCGCGACGCGGAGAGGTCTGCGTCACGACACAAGGCCAAAAAATCATAATTTTTTTCTTCATCTCCACATACTCAATTGGCCTAACATAACACCAAACATACCACACAAGCAATCACAACCATAAGTATCCAAAATATCATCAATCATAAATCAATCCATTGTATATACACTACTTAATTCATACACCAAACTTACAAATTTGGGGGATTTCCCACTATCATCAATTTCAATCAAAAATTAATCATATTAACTTCAATTGCTTTAACTCAACTATATCCACTAACCCTTAAATCATCAAAACATCTGTTGATGGTGTTTTCAGGCACTATGATATTTAAAACAGCACGATAAGGGTAGAATAGTAATTCCTTTCTTGGGTGAGATCACTAACACCGACCCGACCCATAAAAAGCCAGCAGTAAGGGCCCAAGCGTTTTACAATAAAAGACCGACCACAAAATGAAGATACCGAGCACTTGATGATCAGCAACCGATCACACGATCCAAGATGACCGGGCACTCATCAGGTCGACAGAAGCACTCTCAGTACAAAAGACTATCATGACCGACCACATGAAGACCGGGAGCATGGCAGGATATGCTCCAGAAGATAAGTTACCCTACTTTCATGGGAAAACTGAGGAGTCAGAGTCCTAGTAAGATAAAGGAAATAAAAGATAGATTTGATAAAGGTTTCCTTGAGGGAGCAGGAGATTGTTTCAACTAGGAAACCTCATACTAAGAGGAATCTGATTCCTTCACTATTATAAATAGGAGGGTAGAGTATGTGTAAAAGGGGATCAGAATCAAAACTTGTAAAAAAGAGAGAAGAGTTACGAGTTTCAGCAATAAAAACATAGTCCTGTTTGTGCCCGTGGACGTAGGTCGGATCCAAATCCACCGAACCACGTTAAATCTCTTTGTTGATTGGCGTATTTACCTATCTTCTGCTAAATTTGCTTTTGGTTCCCCCGTAACCGAACAAATTCACTATTGAGGGAAGATTATCTCGGAGTAATATTCCCATATTGCCCCGAGACCAAAATCAGCCGTCAACAGTTGGCGCCGTCTGTAGGGAACTTTCAAAAAGCAACTCACGTAGTAAGACAATGGTAGAGGGTGGAAATCATCAATCTTCAGAGAGTCCGGCAACAGACTGGATGAAAAAGATGGAAGAAAACATGAAATCCATGATAGATCGGCTGGAGAGAATGGAAGGAACGAACAACGAGAGACCCAAAGGCGGAACCAGTCGAAAAAGAGGTGAGAAAGCAGAAGGGAAAAGGGTGGTAGATACCAGCGAGGATGATGGGCCCAGGAGGAGGGGCCCCTACGGGATAAAATCCGTGGTTGTAGAAAAAGATTCACAAACAGAGGACACATGGGAAGAGGAGGAAAGAGGACGAAGAGGACAATCATCTGATCCCTCCTATGATAGCCTCCACGACTCCCGAAGAGAAGGCAGGGAATATAGCGAGGATGTGCGAGAAGTTTCAAACCATGAGGAACGCCGCACCCGGGGCATATGACGCACAGAGAGGCACAGAAGACGACATGGCGGCACGACCAGTGAGATAAAGTCTTGGTTAAAAAATGAGATGACCAAGTGGGGGGTAGGCCTCAAGGCGGACGCAATTGATACCTAGGACAGTGAGGAGGAATCTCCCCTCGCGGAAAAAATAAGGTCGGCAAAATTCCCAAAACGATTCAACATGCCGACCATGGCACCCTACAAAGGCCACTCTGACCCGAAATCGCACATCGAAAGCTTTGTCTTGTTGATGGAAGTCCATGGAGTAGTAGGAGATGCCATCTGCAAAGTGTTCCCCCTAACTTTAGGTGGACCCGCCATCCTATGGTACAGAAGTCTGGCTCCGGGGAGCATCGGAGGCTTCACACAACTTAAGAAGTCGTTCATTCGACACTTTAAAGGGGCCTGTGTTCCCAAAAAGACGATTGGAGAATTAAGAATTATGAAGCAAGGAGATGACGAGCCCCTGAAAAATTTATTGAAAGATACCACAACATGGTACTGGAAGTCGGAGGATATGAGTCCTAGAAGCCCTAGAAAGCTTAAAGGGAGCCCTAAAGGTCGGGAGGTTATGGACTCATCTGAGAATCCAGGACACGCCGGATTATGCCACCGCCCTAGAGGTAGCCCGGAAGTTCGTCTTGGTAAAAAGCGAAGAAAAAATCTCCCCCGAAGGGGGACGGCCATTCGGGAAAGAACAGCAGAACAGAGGTCCCCCGACGACCGGACAGGGAATTCAAAAGATTCAATCCGAACCCAAAGAATTCAAACCGATACCTCGAAGAGATCAGGAAAGAGGGGTCCGACCCCAGGTGACTCATGTAGTCCGAGAAGAAACATATGTTCCCCTGAGCAAGCCACCAGGGCAAATCATCATGGAGATACAGGAAAAAGGCCTATTGATAGAACCCGACCTCAGGAGGTTCCCCCTAGATAAAAAGAACCAGAAGTCTTACTGCATACATCATAACCCCGGGGACATACTCAATACAACGGTCCAAAGCCAAAAGCACAAAACCCGCAACTACCCGACCACGGCTACCACCATAAAGCAGCACAAAGTCACACCAGAATCGTTCGACTCCATACAAGCATTAGACAGCAGGGACAAAGTGAATCAGAGTATAGATCCGTGAGAAGCATAGCACGGGGAGGGATGATACCCCGTGGTGATTGCTTGTTCAGTATTACCGAACATAAGGAGGAATATGCCCTTAATGTTTCAAACAGCTCGGGCTGGATCTTATTCCGTCGAGACCGTCCGGTTCGGGGTCGGGTTACGTCCACCGAGTCACGCTCATTGGTCTAGGGACGGGACATTCCCCCAAAACCAAGTATCTCTCTTGGCTCGGGGTCCTCAGGGACATACTCGATGCATAGGATCCGTGAGAAGCATAGCACAGGGAGGGATGATACCCCCGTGGCGATTGCTTACTCCAGTGTTACCGAACATAAGGAGGAACATGCCCTTAATGTGTCGAGCACTCTTTTGATCCTCACTTACCCGATGTAATGGATCCGTGGGAAAGCATAGCACGGGGGATGATGATGCCCCCGTGACGACTGCTAGCTCCAGTGATGCCGGACCTAAGGAGGAATATACCCTTAGTATCCCGGACACTCTTTGATCCATTCATCATTTGGATCCAAGAGAGGCGCAGCACGGGGATGCGTTGTGCCCCTGTAGCGTGTGCCTACTCCAGCGTGGTAAGGAGGAGCCCTCGTACAATACACAGGCTCCACAGTGACCCGACGTATAGAGGATGTGCCCTTACCATTCAAACGCTCTACTGATCCAAATCCTGGTTCGCCGGGACACTGAGTTGAAAGATTCAGGATTGTGTTTTGGAAACCTCGGACAGGACGCTGTTCTAAAGGAATCCGTGCTGATTGTTTATACTTTAGAATTTTGTTTTGGATAAGTGCTAAAGTCACCCCCGCCTTTTAATTTTATTTTCAAAGCTTGTTTTTGTTTTTCGTCGAGCTGACAAGGGGACGCCCAAGCCAGATTCGACAGGGTTTCAAAGGTGGATACACTTCCCATCTGAATAAATCCTAAGGAATAACCAGTGCTCGGGGCTGGATTCGTTCCGCCGAAGCCACCTGGTTAATCGGCTCGGTGCTGGTGCTGGATTCGGTCCGCCGAGGCCACTTAATTATTCGGCTCGGGGCTGGGTCACGTTCCGCCGAGGCCATTCAGTTATTCGGCTCGGGGCTGGATTTCGTTCCGCCGAGGCCACTTGGTTACACAGCTCGAGGTCGGGCCACACCCCACCTAATCTATCTCTTGGACTGGGGATGAAACATTCCCCCAGGGCCAAAGTGTTCCATGCAGCTCGGGGTCGGGTTACGTCCCACCGAGTCGGTGTTCTTTAAACTGGGGACGTAACACTCCCCCCGGAGCCTAGTGCTTCCCTCAGATCGGGGTCGGGTTATGTCCCACTAATTCCACCGGAGCCAAGTGTTTCTTACTACTCGGGGTCGGACTACGTCCCTCTAGCTCATATTGTCCTCATGGAGAGGTCTCAAATGTTCGAAGGGAAACATGAAGAACGAAATAAAAAAAAAGAAAGAGAGAAAGAAAGCACATATATATATATATATATATATTCAAAAAAAAAAAAAAAGAGATATAAAGTATTATTACAAAAAAAAAAGATATGAAGTGTACACAGGGCCCCGTCCGGGTTACCCCTTCTTTAATCAGCCCGCGCAGAGGCAGGAAGTTCTTCCTCGGTTGGCTCAGACGATGGAGGGATCAGCTCGGTCTCAAGAACGGGAACAGCAGCTTCAACCTCGGCGACACGGGAGACCTCTACTTCAAGAATGGGAGGTGGAACCTCAGGGTAGTCCTCGCCAGGAGCAGGAACCTCAGGTCGGCTTTCTTGGGAAACCTGGGAGACCGGGGCAACGGAAATCGGGTCGGGATCCATCACCTCCTCGGAAGAAGGGGGGAGCCACTTCTGGAACTCCTCCTCGGATATTTCCCCTTTACAGAAACGGATGGCTGCATGGACTGGCCCCATATCCAGGTCGGGCAGCACCATTGGTATGATTTCAGCACAATCACCGACCCCTTCAAGACGAATGGAGTCCCTCTCGGCCTCCCACTCGAGCTCCTTATCCCTGAGCTCGGCACGGGCCCGTCCCAGTTCCTCCTCTTTGGCCCGCAGCTTATACTCCACACTGCCCACTTCCACCTTGAGGATCCCAATCTCAGCCCGGGCATCCACCAAACTTGCTCTAGCCTCCTCAGCATTCTTGCGCTCCAGAGTAGCAGCTGCCTTAAGAGCTTTGTTTGTTTTAACAGCATCGACCGCAGCCAGCTCATGATCCCTATTCCTTTCCTCAGCACTAGCCAACTTGGCCTCCACTTCAGAAAGACGATTCTGAAGTCTCTGTGCCTGGCCGCCTTCAGACAAAAGGCTTATGAACAGGTCCTTATTTTTGGCCGCCAAGTAATTTGCCTGCCGAGAAGAAAAAAGAAGTCAGTTTTAAACTAAGTCTGAAAGACACCTCGGATGTAGAAAAGAAGAAAAAGAAATAACCTGAGCCAACTGGGAGCACAACTTGGCGACCACCTCCTCGGGTGAAAGGTCCTCAAACCTCGGAATCTTCTCAGGAGGTACAGCCCCGCCAGCTCAATGAAAAGCCGGTACCAAGTGGGAAGTAGCCTCCCTGATATTCTTCCCAAGGTCATCAACTCCGAGAACCACAGCACCCTTCAATTTCTTAGAAGGACCCTCCTGCCGAACTGGAGTCTCTCTGCTCGGAGCCTCCTCCTCCTCCAATTCCCGCCTCAATTGGGTATCCACAGCTCCAAACCGACGTTTCCTCCTCCTGGAGGGTCTTGGGGGGCTATCAGGACGGGTGGCACCCATTGTGGGCACCCGAGGAGATGAAGATAGACCCTGAGAGCTCGGCCGTTCTACCTCCACGGCCACCTTTCTATCCCCGGAAGATTCAGGTCGTTTCCGAGAAGTACCAGCTCCACCTGGGCTAGCTTTCTTCGCGGCACCGGTCAACCGCTCGAGGTACTTTGGTCTCTTCGACATACCTACAAAAAAAGCAAAGACAAAAACAAAGGTTCAGGACCGAAAGCATGCAAAAAGAAAAAGAGAGAAGGAGAAAGACAACATCAAAAGGGGAGTTGGTTAGAAAATCAACAAGCATCTACCTATCCGACCCGAGACTTTAGGAGGAACGGTCCGAACAAGTCCCGACTCAAAAAAAGCCGCATCATTTACCAACTCCCTCCAATGAGCGATATACCGCCGAGCCCAGAATACCCGCTGTCGGACCTGATGGGAGACCTTGGGAGCATCCCTCCAACAGGCTAGGAGGAATAGAAAAAAGTGGTAAGAATCCAAACATAAAAAAAAAAACTAAGGCGAAGAAAAGAAAAAAGGTTAATCTCCTAACCTTCCGCTCTAAAGATGTCCGGAACCAAGATCTCCTCTTCATCCGACCTCAGGGTCCGTCCCCAATCTCCAGTGGCCCAGAACCAAAGATCCTTGAAATTCTTATTGGAGTCAGGGAGTTTTTGGACGACGTTTGACGAACTGTTATAAGCAGAAAGGTAGTACCAACCGTGGTGAGTCTTCGGGTTGGCCTTCAACCGATATAACCTCTTCACTTCTTCAAAAGAGGGTTCGCCAAGCCCCGCCCAATGCCAAGCTACATACAACCCGGCCAAAATCCTCCAACTGTTTAGACTCAGTTGACAGGGGGCGATCTCCATCTCGGCCAGCATCCAGGCAAAATAGGGTTGAATTGGCAACCGGAGCCCGCATTCGAAAAAAGCTGGAAGAAGGGCCACGGAACCCTCGTCAGGCTGACTGGCACGATCACATGGAAGAGGGACCTCAAGAGCAATGTCTATCGGGATGTCATATCGTTGCCGAAGCAGTGCCAGATCATCCTCGGTTATCTTAGAAGGCCGAACCATATCTAAAGCCGAGCCGTCAAAGTCAACGGGCTCCGGATCCTTTCGAGGAACCCTTTGATGGTAAGAGTCTTGTTCGATCTCAGAATGAGGGGGGTGGTAGTATCAAGGTCTTCCACGCTGGGTGCTCCCGAGCCAGAGGAAAGCTCTTCAGCAATAGAGGCCAAAGGTTTAGCAGGGTTTTCAAGGGGAGAACTGTCGTTAGACATCCTAGACGTCCGGAAAACAAAAAGGAAGGGGAAGTCAGTCTATAGCTAAAACTCTAAAAACTACTCAGGGATTCCGAGAAAACTAAGTATGTGGGTTCTAAAATGCCCTAACGAAATCCAACAAGCCATAAGTCACTCCCTAGCAACATCAAAGCTAACAAAGGATTCACAACACACAAATAGAGGAGAGGTCGTTCAGAAAACTTACTTGATTTTTTCAGAAAGACTGAAGATTGCACAGCACGGTTTGCTCGTCCCCTAAATTCGCAGGTCACAACGGAGAAAGAAGAAAAGTGCACGGCTGAAAGGAACTCCGGGAATACTGAGTCAAGTGAGTCACGGTTGAAACATTCACTGGAAAGAGAGAAAGATTTGCCAAAAAGACTACACAGTGAAAGCCCCGTCTCTTTAAAGTCATGAGTGGGACGCCCATGGCCGTTGGATCGGGAAAAGAAACCCGGATGGACGCCAAGTGTCAACTACAAAAGAGGTCTGCCAAAATCAAACGAACGGTTGAGATCAGCACACTGTTAAAACGCCTCTACACGGTCGATTCACTTCCTTTTTGGCGGGAATCCGACAGATGATTGACAAGTGTCGAACTTAGAAAAAACCCTAAAGGTGATTTGATGGGCATTTAAACAGACGTGACTGTTGCGCGTCTCAAGAAGAGGTACTCGAAAAGAGGTGACGAAAAATTGAATCAACTCCGGATCGACCACCAGCAGAGTAACCAGCACACCATCTTTTATAGTTCCCGCACCAACTCGCATACTCGTGGAACCGAGAACTAGGGGACATATGTTGATGGTGTTTTCAGGCACTATGATATTTAAAACAGCACGACAAGGGTAGAAGAGTAATTCCCTTCTTGGTGAGATCACTAACACCGACCCGACCCATAAAAAGCCAGCAGCAGTAAGGGCCAAGCGTTTTACAATAAAAGACCGACCACAAAATGAAGATACCGAGCACTTGATGATCGGCAACCGATCACACGATCCAAGATGACCGGGCACTCATCAGGTCGACAGAAGCACTCTCAGTACAAAAGACTATCATGACCGACCACATGAAGACGGGAGCATGGCAGGATATGCTCCAGAAGAAGTTACCCTACTTTCATGGGAAAACTGAGGAGTCAGAGTCCTAGTAGGATAAAGGAAATAAAAGATAGATTTGATAAAGGTTTCCTTGAGGGAGCAGAGATTGTTTCAACTAGGAAACCTCATACTAAGAGGAATCTGATTCCTTCACTATTATAAATAGGAGGGTAGAGTATGTGTAAAAGGGGATCAGAATCAAAACTTGTAAAAAAGAGAGAAGAGTTACGAGTTTCAGCAATAAAAACATAGTCCTGTTGTGCCCGTGGACGTAGATCGGATCAAATCCACCGAACCACGTTAAATCTCTTTGTCGATTGGCGTATTTACCTATCTTCTGCTAAATTTCTTTTGGTTCCCCCGTAACCGAACAAATTCACTATTGAGGAAGATTATCTCGGAGTAATATTCTCATATTGCCCCGAGACCAAAATAGCCGTCAACAACATCAATTTCCAAACTTTGGTTAAGTTTCCTTACCTTAGTTTGTGGATCTTCTTCATCCTTCATGGTTGTTTCTTCTATTTGTCTTCTGCTTGATGAATGGACATCACCATTACTCTTCTTCTCTCTTCTTCTTCTTTCTTCTTCGTTCTTTCTGCTTTCTTCCTTTTCCTTCTTCTTCTTCTTCTCTTCTTCCCCTCTCCCTCACGTTTTCTTTCTCAATCTTCTTTCTTTCTCATTTTTTGAAATATGGAATAGTAACCACCTTATATACTAGGGCTCATTTGATATTTGGAAACTTATGAAAAAGTGTAGAAATGTGGGGAAAATTTGAGATTATTCTAGATAGGTCCGCGGCACTATTCATCCAGAATTTTGATCTGTGTTTTTGACTCACTTCTAGTCCGAATTTAGAAAAATGTACAACACGGAAGTTGTATATCTCGATCTCAGCTTTCCGACGATATAAAATTCGTAAAAATCAAAGTTCGTATGAAAACGTTACGGCCCAAATACTATGGGTTGTCCGAAGTGGAACATCGTAACATCTGATACCAGATTCTCAAAGAATTTACCAATAATCATCTCACAAGGGTACATGTTTTCATTCATAATTTATATTATGTGACACCCCGTCTCACAGTGTATCGGTAGTCAGAATTTCCGGTCGTTACATTTCCCTTCTTACTCTCAGCCCCTATATCATTTCTCTTCCTATTATCAGCCCCTGCCTTAGCTTCTATATCATTTCCCCTTATACTCTCAGTCTCTGCCTCAGCCCCTATATCATTCTGCTCCATATTCACATCTATATTGTCTACATTTAACACCTCAACATATTGTGTTGCTACATTACATGCAAACCTATGTTCTACTACTAAAGGAACAATTGTTTCAAAATAAATATCAATATGTTATGCACTCTTATTATAATTAACCATATTTTGCACTTGTACATCAAAACATATCTCTTCCAAAACTTCATTCTGAGATAAACCATATATTTTAAACCACATTCACCTATTTTTATACCCTAAATCTTTACAAATGCCCAATAACTCAAACAAAGAAAAATATTCAACATCAACTTGATCCATATATGATATAATCCACACCACCCCCCTCGTATACCATGTTATTTTCATCAACCTATTTTCCTCCACGGTGAACAACCAAATTAACTTTACAATAATTCATTATCTATCATTTAACAAAAAGTATAACATTAAACCCATTTACAGAAGTGATGAAGTACAAATACACAATCAAAAATAAATTATAATAAATTGAATAGCGTTTTTGAACTCACGTGTTTTCAGAGCATTAACAGCACTTAATGTAGATGATTTTTCCTTCAATTGTTTATCCTCCTCTTCCCTTCTTAGCTTCTTTATTTTACTAACGGATAAATTCAACATGTATTTATTTACATGAAAAATATCACAGATCTCTTTTTAAAAATGAGTCAAATCAAAGATTATGTTTTTATACTTTTCCCTATTTTTTATGAAAATGAAATTTTATATTAATTAAATTAAAATTCTGGCTACGGAACCTACTAACCATGTATCATTAAAACATTGAGAAGCAGCAGCAGCACGACATGTCTATACGGCCCGCTTTTAAATTTTAATTAAACCAAAAAGACTTCCAATAAAAGTTGGCGTAGAGAAGAAGCAACAGTTTATGCCTCCGCCTCCATATTTTGTCGCGACGCGTCATGCATCCAAACACAATACGTGTCTCCAAATATATCGAATAATATAATTATATTAAGCACACAGGGTCTTTCCGGATGACCAAAATACCCTCCTTTTCCTTCACTATCTTTTCCTAAATCAAAGGCGATCGTCGTAATAATTCAGTCGCATTCTTATCGTTTCGTAATTTCAGCGTCTAACTATATAATCATTACCTCGTAAGCTTCTGTAAAACAATTCCTTCTATATTCTCCCCCTTTCCCTGGCCTGAATGGCGACTCTCTCTGCCTATTCGTCTCCTTGGCCGGACCATAATCCAGAACCGAATCCAGAACCAAATCCAGACCCGACCCCGAACCCGACCCCGAATTCCAATTCGATTTGTGTCGCTTCGGATGACCAAACGGAACAACTCCAATCCCTCGATTCATTCACATCAATGCCTCAGGACGAACCCGACCCGTTTTCTCCTGCGATTCCCAAACCGAACCCGAATTACCACACGCCCCTCTCTGCGCCCTCAGAATCCACGTTATCCACCCCGCCGCCAGCCCTCCTCCACGTCTCCTTCAACCAAGACTACGGCTGTTTCGCTGCCGGAACCGACAACGGCTTCCGGATCTACAACTGCGACCCGTTTCGCGAGATATTCCGCCGAGATTTTGACCGCGGGAGAGGGATCGGAGTCGTTGAGATGCTATTCAGATGCAACATCCTTGCCATCGTCGGCGGCGGTCCCGACCCCCAGTACCCGCTCAACAAGGTCATGATCTGGGACGACCATCAGAGCCGATGCATCGGCGAACTGTCGTTTCGGTCAGAGGTGCGCTCTGTCAAGCTTCGTCGCGACCGAATCGTCGTCATTTTGGAACAGAAGATATTCGTGTACAATTTCGCGGACTTGAAGCTGTTACATCAGATTGAGACGATCGCGAATCCGAAGGGACTTTGCACGGTGTCACCGGGAGTGGGGTCGCTGGTGCTGGTGTGCCCTGGCTTGCAAAAGGGCCAGGTCAGGGTCGAGCATTACGCGTCGAAGAGGACTAAGTTTATTATGGCTCATGATTCGAGGATCGCTTGTTTCGCGTTGACTCAAGATGGACAATTGCTTGCTACTGCTAGTTCTAAAGGAACTCTTGTTCGTATTTTTAACACGCTTGATGGTACCTTGCTGCAAGAGGTATCTGTTTCTCTTAAAGAAATTGTTTTCATTTGTCAAGGCTTTCATTGTTATGATGATATGATTAACTTGTCCCCCAGGGTAGTTTAGGATTTGGTTTTCAGTCTGAGTTCGAGTCCAGTCGTGCATTTAAGCAGCTGAGGTTTTAACTGCTCCGTTTAAGCATGGGTCGGGTGATTTGGCAACATAGCTTCCAGCGTTTCCAAAAAATTGATATGATTAACTTTTTGTTCTAATATTGTGAGCATGGAGGGTTTTAATTTGTCTTTTTTATTTTATTTTATATAAATTCAAAGTCTAAGATGATATTTACAATTTAGGTTACATGTTTGTAGCAAATGTGAATGCACTTATAAAAGCATGGAATTGTAGAAGTGAGTATCAGCTTCCTTCATATCCATTTGTCTGCTGGTGGTATTAGCTTTTTGAATTTCTTATTTTCGCTTCAGTAGATGCAAACCATCATGTAATGCAAACTAGCTAAGATTTTTTTATTTAAAAAAAATAGCTAAGATGAATTGCGTAGAATTGTGAAGTCAAGAGACGGTCCTTGCTTTAATCTTTTTTATTGCCTGTCTAAGTTATCGAAGTTATTTTATGCTCTTTTCTGTGCTGGTCTTGGATTGTTATCTTTCATCGAGACTTGTCATCGTTGTATGTTGAACCATGAATTTTTACCTCCTCTTTTTTGCCTACTAGATATAAAGTTTCATAAAACTTTTGGCCTTTCAAAAATAGGTGAGGAGGGGTGCAGATAGAGCCGAGATCTACAGTCTTGCCTTCTCTTCCAGTGCCCAGTGGCTAGCGGTCTCCAGTGATAAGGGCACTGTTCATGTTTTCAACCTTAAGGTTAATTCTGGGTCCCCCGGAAATGAGTCACGAAGTGCATCAGATCCTACATCGCCTGCCTCATCCCTGTCTTTCATGAAAGGTCAGGTCCCTTTTCTGTGAGTGATATAGAATGTTTCACACCGAGGCTACTTTGAGAACTTTATGGTACTTGAATCATTTCTTTACTGTTCCATAGCATTTGAAGGCACAAATTAAATGAGTTGATGAAGTATGCATCTTCTGCAGAAGATTTTTCTCTTATCCCATGGATGTATTACCCAACCTTGTATGTCAAGCAACGAGCATGATAAATGTTTTCATTTTTTCAGAGGTTAATAAAATATATTTTTCCACCGATATCATGGAAAACAATGCATTTCAAGGGGATTGTTCCCACCCAAAGAATGACACTTTAATAAGGGGTCAATGATATTTCTTACCACTGACCACCTGATTTTCCAGAGAGTTTCATTCTCTCTTTCAATCACATGGGCAGCTCTTGCTCGTATCTTATGGTTTCTATACCATCTCAATAAAGTCCTTAGATCACCCTTCCCTAACTCCCAGCCCCAGATGCATGGCTAATTTTCACTGGACTTGACTGATGTTGGTCCATTGGTATTTTGTGAATAGGTAATAAAGGTTTTGTTTCTTCTCAATCCTCTTGGTTTTTCCATTTTACTTGCTGGCCTTTTTCTCTTTCCTGTAACTGTTGCTTGGAAGACAGTTGTTAAATATTTTGATGAACTAGCCAACTAGGAGGGATATGTAAATTCTCTTTTTAATGCTGCGTGATTGAGTTTTTTGATGAATATATTGCATGTACGGTATCTTTATACGACTAGGAGGGATGTATAAATTATCTTATTAATGCTTTGCCTGGATCTATTTTGCTCTTCTCTTACAGGAGTGTTGCCGAAGTATTTCAGCTCAGAGTGGTCTGTGGCTCAGTTCCGCTTGGTTGAGGGTTGTCAATACATTGTAGCTTTTGGTCATCAAAAGAATACAGTGGTCATTCTTGGCATGGATGGAAGGTAACCAACTGAAATATGGGGTAGTTAGAAAGTTTTTAATTTATAGTGAGCACATTGACCTAGCAACCTAACTGCACTTAATAATTGAAACATCAATTTTAGACATGATCCACAAACACAACTTATACATGGAGAATGAAATTAGCTGGATGTGGATTTCATCTTAATCACCTTACTCTGTAAATTTTGTAAATTAAATTGGAATATTTGGTTTACTCAGATTTGACCGGAATACCTGATTAATTAATTGTTCATGCTAATCTGTTTGTATCTTATCAATATGACTTGTTTTTTTATCATTTGAGCTACAACTCATAATAATAGAAATTAAATATATGTAATTCATAAACCAATCTAAAAAAGGATTCTTATTAAGTACTTTTATATCACACTTAATATGAAAACAGATGATCAATTTTGTGTTTTGTTAATTGTTTCTACAGTGATTCCACTGTGAATTCTGTTAAACAATTTGTCTGGGGCATTCCCTGCGATTTATTTGATTAATAGATTGTTCTTGTGCTTAGGGTTTTGTTAGAATTGATTGAAGCGACCATGGTCACTGAATACATGAAATACATCATTGAATACTCTCATCACATCTCTTTTTATCAATTTAAATGAACTAGAAATTTTATGGTACTACGAAGTTCTGGGTCATAATGCCATAAATAACTCTGTACAACTTGTATACCATTGTATTCACATTTGAAAAGGGTTTGATCTTAGGAGCCTGGAGGTGTGTCGTCTTCTCCGGTGCCTCAAATCATTGGACATGTTATTTTCCTGTTGTTTTTGTCTTTTTCCTCTGTATCAGACGCTCCTTTGTTGATATTTGTATAATTGTGCGATTAAATTGTTACTATGCAATCGGTTATGAATGCAGCTTCTATCGATGTGAGTTTGATCCAGTGAATGGAGGAGAGATGGCTCAGCTTGAATATCACCACTTTTTAAAGCCAGAAGTAGCCTTCTGAAAGGAAGCTTACATTTGTTCCCTTTTTCTACTTCTCCAATTCATGTAATCTAGGGGTGTCACGTTAAGTTACATGATGTATATATATGTGCAAAAAATATGCCAACTGATTTAACTTGAGATGGAAAAAATTGAAATGAAAGTCTCATTCTGTACATATTGTAATTCCTACATATATCCCTTCCCAAGTTAAAAGTCGAGTAATGTGTTAAAAATCTGGAGAATCTGGAGTATTGAAGCTCTTCGCATGTGGGTAGCTAATGTTGGTTTCATGTCTCAAGAGTAATTGTTACTCTTCCTTGACGTGAACTGCCCCCGTTTCTCAATTTCTTAGAAGATAGATTTAACTTGGGATGAAAAACTTGTGTAGTAAGTAAATGGTATCTCCAATTTGGAGTTGGTGAATGTTGCATGTGTGCAAAATGTCTGTGTTATATCAAATCTACCAAATAAAAGTTATTTGCACATTAAATTTTGTAAAATTTAGATTTCTCTACGATTTATGTCTGTCAATTTAGATTTTTTTAGATTTTATTCTACTTATAGAAACACTATTTGGGTTTCTTCTGTTCACTGTGCATTTAAAAGTAAAAAAAGTGGCTTTGTGTTGCACGGATGAAAATAGCCACCAAGGAGTTGCAACATAGTAATGTAATTTGGTGGTTTAGGGTCTGACCTTCAGGTCCTAAGTTTGAATTCAGAGAGTGCGTTTCTTGTAAGAGTATGAGATAGTTGAAGATTTTATTTATTCTGTTTAAATCCGAAAAAAATAATTTGACGGTATGATTTTCAATGATTAAAAAAAAAAAAAAAAGAAAGAGAGAAAGAATTGCAACATAGATTTTGACTCTTTGAGCTCAGTATTGGATACCCTGTAATTGTCAGAAAACCCATCACTGTATGAAACATCTGATGCCATGTTTATATTTTTGGTTCTTTCTATTGCTTTGGTATTTGGATAAAACTCTGCTCCACTGAGATCCCCAATTTAATTAATTTTCTGCAGTGAGTTGTCCATTTTATTTTGAATAGGTTCCATTTCTCCTTTATACAATTTGTTAAAATTTTTGGACATTGGGATTATGATCAATGGAGGGATCGATTCTTAAAATTTGAAATCGAATCTTATTTTGTATTTGATAGGATACCACATATTTTATCGGTTCAGGGTCAATTTCAAGAGGGTCAATTTCAAGATATATTCATGGTAATGTAGAATATTTTCTATTTTGTTATGTTTTTCATTGACATTATTAATATCAATAAAAAAAATTGAACCGATCAAATTTTAATTTTAAAATAAAGATAATAAACTCAATAAAAAACATAAAATACTAAATTCATAAAATCGTATTATCTCATGAAATGTATTAAACCATCCAAATCATAAATCTAATTAGTATCAGTAAATTTGTATCAGTTATGAGTAATAGGTGAGTTGAGATCAAAATACAAGTTTAAATTGTAGAAAATGATCAAAATATTAAATCCATTTTGATTTCAAATAATTACAACATCCACCTAATGACTCCATCTCCTACACCGACTGGACCATAAAGACGTCTAGACCCGATCTTGATTCTAAAAAGCTGTAAAAATATTATTTAAAATAAAGCCTCAATGCGATAAATTTGCAAAATACTAAAATTTTTTGATTTTACTTACCATTATTTATACTTAAAAAACCAACTTCAGTCTGATTCTACATATGCAAGTTTCAAGGATCTGTTCCACAGGTTGCTTCCGTTTCGAGAAGGTTAGAATATGTACCCTAACTGATCTGAATCTTTAGGGACGGAACCCCAAAAACCCATTGTTGATGGTGGTCCAGCCTAGTTAAGAGGTCAGGGTCGGTTCACATTTAATACCCGACCCGAGGTGTAAAGATGTTCACAGAAGCGGAGGAAAGGCCTCAGATCCGACCATTACAGCTAATGTTTCTGTCTCCCGACTTGGCAAGGCGGGTCAGGGTGGTAACGGTATGATCAAGTCCAAATGACGTAAGCACTGTATGGGAATTCACATTCTCTAAAAAGGTGTGGTGTTATAGAAACGGGCCACCAGCTTGTCCTCTGGCATACGCTACCACATAGGAGCAGTTGGAATATAGGCTGGCATATAGGCTAAATCGTGTGGCAGAGGGTAAAACGAAATGGATTAACGAGATGTTCGGTGGCAGAGCTACTTTTGGCACAGCAGTTGGGGAAGAGAGCCCTCAAATTAATGGTAGATTCACGTGGCTGACGTCATGAGATTGGCATAACAGTAGAAATTGCCCTAGTATATAAAGGGATCGAGAATTCATTGTAAATGGTGAGTTAATTTTATTTCAAACTTGTAAAAGAGAGCAAAAAGCCTTTTGTAAGCAAGAGATAGGCAAGTCGGTCAAACCTACCCACGTAATAAAAGCTTTCTTTCCCCTTGTGCCTGTGGTCATAGGTTGGATCCATTCCGCCGAACCACGTTAAACTCTCTGTTTAGTCTGTGTGTTTTCTCATTTTTTGCTAAGTTTGTATTTGGTCATCAAACCAAATAAATTCATAGTTGATAGAAGATTGTTCGAGGTGTAATTTTCCCAATTTTCCCCTGGAACGAAAATCAGCCGTCAACCGTTGGCGCCGTCTGTGGGAAACAATACTAAAAGCAGCAAACGCACTAAGGCAATGGTAGAAGATAGGAACCATAGATAGAGGTGTTCACGGGTCGGGTCGATTTTGTTTTTTTTTTTGATATTTTGTGATACGTGATCGGGTCGAGTCACGGAAAAGTCGGGTCGCGGGTCGGATCACGAGAAAGTGGAACTCGATCGGGTCGTTAAAAAAATAAAATTTTTTTAATGAATTAATTATTTTGAAATATAAATATTAGTTATTTTATATCCCAAAAATTATCATATATATAAAGTTTTAATACAAAAAAAAGTAATAAATAAATAAAATAATATTAAAATTTTTTAAAAAAATAATAAAATATTAGAAAATTAATAATTTTTTTTAGAAAATAATAAAAATATTATAGGGTCGGGTTTTAGTATCAAACTCATGCCCAACCTGAAAATTTTGGGTCGGGTCGGTTGAAAATTTATAAATTTTTTTTGAACCCGCGCGGGTTGGGTCGGGTTGCAGGTTGACATGACCCTATGAACACCGCTACCATAGATCTTCAGAGGCTTCGACGACGAAGTGGATGGAGAAAATGGAGGAAAAACTATTCAAAAAGTAATGGAAGAAGCTTGGAATGAGAGAGAATCAACTCAGGTCTTCATGATGCATCCCCGAGCCATTAAACACAAAGTGGCCTCGGCGAAACGAATACAGGCATGAGCCAATAATCTCAAAGTGGCATCGGCGGAATGAATGCAGCCCGAATGCAGCCACTTTCAGTTTCTTGGCTCGGGGCTGCATTCGTTTCACCGAGGCCACTTTATGTTAAATGGCTCAGGGATGCATTTGTTCCGCCAATGCCACTTTCTGTTTATTGGCTCGGGGCTGCATTCGTTCTGCCGATGCCACTTTGAGATTATTGGCCCAGGGCTGCATTCGTTCCGCCAAGGCCACTTTGTGTTTAATGGATCGGGGCTGCATTCATTCCGTCGAGGCCACTTTTAGTTTATTGGCTCGGGGATGCATTCGTTCCACCGAGACCATATTGATATTTTGGCTCGGGGTTGTATGTGTTCCGCCGAGACCACATTGATATTATGGCTCTGGGTTGCATGTGTTCCACCAGACCACATTGATATTATGGCTTGGGATTGCATTCGTTCCCCTGTGACCACTTTGATATTATGGCTCGGGGTTGCATTCGTTCCGCCGAGACCACTTTGATATTATGATTTGGGGCTGCATTCGTTCCGTCGAGAACCTTTTCTTGTGTATTGGTGTAAGGACGGTCCATTCCCTTGTGACTAAGCGACTTAGATTGCTTGAAGTCGATCTTTCCCCCAATGCCTCTCTTTGTCATATCGGCTCGGGGTTGGGTTATGTCCCACCGAGGCCTTATTTTCTTCATTGGCGTGGGGTCGGAGTTTATCCCCCATGGCCAAGTGTTTAGTGGCACAATGAGGGAGCATTCCCTTGTGGCCAAGTTGTTACACTGGCTCGGGGCTGCATCCGTTCCGTCGAGGCCATGATTGTTGGTACAAGAAGGGAGCACTTCTTTGTGGCAAAGTATTTATCATGGCTCGAGGCTGGTTTATGTCATGCTGATGCCTGTTGTCTTCCTAATAGCCTGGGGAGATGAATGTTCCCTTGTGGTTTTATTCTATTTTGCAGGACTCTACAAATCATTCTCTTTTGAGTTTATAGCATGACGAGAGCATGCATCTACCTGAGGAGGCATAAGATGGGCTTCTCCAAGCAAAGCCAAAAATATTGACTAACTAGAGCTAGTCTGGATCAACCTCTTTAGTCAAAGAAGCACTGAGGTTTGTAGTTGTGATAACCATCATATTTACAGGGAAGGCCTGAGATTCTAAGCTTGTTCAAGATTGAGCACCAGCCTGAGAGGAATGTTATTTCTTCAAAAAATATTACAAGTATTGGAAAGGTACCACGAGACGTCAGGTCGAAGCAATATGAGGTGTTAATGAGAGCATCAATCCGAGGATGCCAGATCAGTTTATGGCTTCATGCACCATCATCGTTTTATAGTTCCTGACACCAACTCATTTACTTGTTGATACCAAAAACTAGAGGATAAATGTTGATGGTGGTCTGGCCCAGTTAAGAGTCAGGGTCAGTTCACATTTGATACCCGACTCGAGGTGTAAATATGTTCACAGAAATATAGAAAATGCCTCAGACCCGACCATTACAGCTGTTGTTTATATCTCATGATCTGGTAGGGCGGGTCGGAGTAGTAACGGTATGATCAAGTCCAAGTGATGTAAATCCTGTATGGGAATTCACATTCTCCAAAAAGGTTTGATGTTACAGAAGCAGGCCACCATCTTATCCTCTGACATACGATATCACATAGGAGCAATTGGAATATAAACTGACATATGGGCTAAAACGTATGGTAGAGGGTAAAACGACATGTATTAACGAGATGTCAGGTGACAGAGCTATTTTCGGCAGAGCAGTTGGGGATAAGAGCTCTCAAATTGATGGTAGATTCACGTGGCTGACGTCATGAGATTGGTGTAACAGTAGAATTTACCCTAATATATAAAGGGATCGATAATTCATTATAAATGGTGAGCTAATTATTTCAAACTTGTAAAAGATAGCAAAAGACCTTTTGTAAATAAGAGATAGACAGGTCAGTCAAACTCGACCACGTAATAAAAGATTTATTTTCCCTTGTTTCCGTGGACGTAGGTTGGATCTATTCCGCCGAACCACGTTAAACCATTTGTTTTGTCTGTGTGTTTTCTCATCTTTTGCTAAGTTTGTATTTGGTCCCCAAACCAAACAAATTCAGAGTTGAGGGAGGATTGTTCGAGGAGTAAGTTTACCGATTTGCCTCTGAAACGAAAATCAGCCGTCAACACTATTGGGGTTGGTGCTCAGAGCGCAAATTCCCGGTTGTATTTCTTTATGAATACTTCTGTAAAACGTTATTATTAATAATAATATATGCAGTTTCTATAATATAATGTATCTTTAATATGGTAAAGACGTAATGACCTTAGAATGACTAGTCAAGATACTGTTGCAAAAGCGTCGCAACTGACATTGAGTAGTATCATGACGTTGTCATTCTCAGACAGTTCCTGGTCAAGGTTTACACTACTTGGTCAGTATAGTAAACCTTGAGACCGGTACATGTCGTATACTGGAATATATGATTCCAATGGTTTCTCAATGAACCATAAGTCTTGGAGACTGGTATAGACGTGTAGGTGTTTATAGCGGATAAACACTGAACGACTCACCGAAGATTCTTAATGGATGGTACACCAACGTCAATAAGAATCTTATCGGGCTGAGTAGCACTTGTGATTCTTCGACTTGAGATACCACTGTGGGCGCATGAGACATCTTCCACACTTAGATGACAGTCACGTCACCGATCTATTTAGATCAGACCTCCGCTTGTTCGTTGGGTGTGGATAGATCCTCAGGGTGTCATGTGTCTATCGAGATAGGATCCGTCAGTCTGTGTATCAGAGCATAGGTAGTCCATATGATTAGCAATCAGATAAAAACCATGGGCCCGTGGTACAATTTAGAAGTTAGTTCTAAATGTTTTTTTGAGATTGCTAATAGAATAGTCGACTGGATAATCCCTATAGAGATTTGACGTTTACATCTATATCTCTGGGATTTATCCGGATACCTGTGACAGAGGAATATACATTTGCCATGACCTCGACCTGTATGATTCAGCGAGTTTATCCGTGATCGTCATAATTTACGGGTTGTTAAATTATGGACACGAAATTGGATTTCGTGACGGATATGCCTGAATCTAGAGAGTCTCACTAATGAAATATACTCGTAGAGCACTAGGCAACATTTATAAATAATATTGATTATTTATAAAGTCGTTTAAAGGTTAAACGCAAAATACATGTGTAGGGACCCGATAGTCATTCCTTAATTTTTGTGTATTTGCATTTTAATATTAGATTAATTCAAATACACATTAATTAATTGTCAAATGAGATATTTGACTATATTATAATATATATATGTATTTGATATTTTTTGTAAATATAATACATATATTTAATATATTTATATTTAATTAATTAATTAATTAATTGTTAAATGATTAAATTAATTAAAATATAAATATCTTAAATTATGATATTTGTTTTAATGACCAAGTTGCAATTTGACTAAGTTTGAAAATGTCATTAAAGTGTAATGATCATTATTAACAAGTT